>JARDVY010000104.1:555000-560050 GCA_029030555.1 Ornithoptera alexandrae
CTAGGTAGGTACCACCACAGCGCCCATTGCAGCCGACACACAGTACTGTGCGGACATTACTGTGATCCGGTCTGAAGGACCAATAGCTGTTACTGGTGGTAGTGTCTCTGTCGCCGCAGACCGTCTAGGTAGGTACCACCGCAGCGCCTATTGCAGCCGACACACAGTACTGTGCGGACATTACTGTGATCCGGTCTGAAGGACCAATAGCTGTTACTGGTGGTAGTGTCTCTGTCGCCGCAGACCGTCTAGGTAGGTACCACCGCAGCGCCTATTGCAGCCGACACACAGTACTGTGCGGACATTACTGTGATCCGGTCTGAAGGACCAATAGCTGTTACTGGTGGTAGTGTCTCTGTCGCCGCAGACCGTCTAGGTAGGTACCACCGCAGCGCCTATTGCAGCCGACACACAGTACTGTGCGGACATTACTGTGATCCGGTCTGAAGGACCAATAGCTGTTACTGGTGGTAGTGTCTCTGTCGCCGCAGACCGTCTAGGTAGGTACCACCGCAGCGCCTATTGCAGCCGACACACAGTACTGTGTGGACATTACTGTGATCCGGTCTGAAGGACCAATAGCTGTTACTGGTGGTAGTGTCTCTGTCGCCGCAGACCGTCTAGGTAGGTACCACCGCAGCGCCTATTGCAGCCGACACACAGTACTGTGCGGACATTACTGTGATCCGGTCTGAAGGACCAATAGCTGTTACTGGTGGTAGTGTCTCTGTCGCCGCAGACCGTCTAGGTAGGTACCACCACAGCGCCCATTGCAGCCGACACACAGTACTGTGCGGACATTACTGTGATCCGGTCTGAAGGACCAATAGCTGTTACTGGTGGTAGTGTCTCTGTCGCCGCAGACCGTCTAGGTAGGTACCACCGCAGCGCCTATTGCAGCCGACACACAGTACTGTGCGGACATTACTGTGATCCGGTCTGAAGGACCAATAGCTGTTACTGGTGGTAGTGTCTCTGTCGCCGCAGACCGTCTAGGTAGGTACCACCGCAGCGCCTATTGCAGCCGACACACAGTACTGTGCGGACATTACTGTGATCCGGTCTGAAGGACCAATAGCTGTTACTGGTGGTAGTGTCTCTGTCGCCGCAGACCGTCTAGGTAGGTACCACCGCAGCGCCTATTGCAGCCGACACACAGTACTGTGCGGACATTACTGTGATCCGGTCTGAAGGACCAATAGCTGTTACTGGTGGTAGTGTCTCTGTCGCCGCAGACCGTCTAGGTAGGTACCACCGCAGCGCCTATTGCAGCCGACACACAGTACTGTGCGGACATTACTGTGATCCGGTCTGAAGGACCAATAGCTGTTACTGGTGGTAGTGTCTCTGTCGCCGCAGACCGTCTAGGTAGGTACCACCGCAGCGCCTATTGCAGCCGACACACAGTACTGTGCGGACATTACTGTGATCCGGTCTGAAGGACCAATAGCTGTTACTGGTGGTAGTGTCTCTGTCGCCGCAGACCGTCTAGGTAGGTACCACCGCAGCGCCTATTGCAGCCGACACACAGTACTGTGCGGACATTACTGTGATCCGGTCTGAAGGACCAATAGCTGTTACTGGTGGTAGTGTCTCTGTCGCCGCAGACCGTCTAGGTAGGTACCACCGCAGCGCCTATTGCAGCCGACACACAGTACTGTGCGGACATTACTGTGATCCGGTCTGAAAGACCAATAGCTGTTACTGGTGGTAGTGTCTCTGTCGCCGCAGACCGTCTAGGTAGGTACCACCGCAGCGCCTATTGCAGCCGACACACAGTACTGTGCGGACATTACTGTGATCCGGTCTGAAGGACCAATAGCTGTTACTGGTGGTAGTGTCTCTGTCGCCGCAGACCGTCTAGGTAGGTACCACCGCAGCGCCTATTGCAGCCGACACACAGTACTGTGCGGACATTACTGTGATCCGGTCTGAAGGACCAATAGCTGTTACTGGTGGTAGTGTCTCTGTCGCCGCAGACCGTCTAGGTAGGTACCACCGCAGCGCCTATTGCAGCCGACACACAGTACTGTGCGGACATTACTGTGATCCGGTCTGAAGGACCAATAGCTGTTACTGGTGGTAGTGTCTCTGTCGCCGCAGACCGTCTAGGTAGGTACCACCGCAGCGCCTATTGCAGCCGACACACAGTACTGTGCGGACATTACTGTGATCCGGTCTGAAGGACCAATAGCTGTTACTGGTGGTAGTGTCTCTGTCGCCGCAGACCGTCTAGGTAGGTACCACCGCAGCGCCTATTGCAGCCGACACACAGTACTGTGCGGACATTACTGTGATCCGGTCTGAAAGACCAATAGCTGTTACTGGTGGTAGTGTCTCTGTCGCCGCAGACCGTCTAGGTAGGTACCACCGCAGCGCCTATTGCAGCCGACACACAGTACTGTGCGGACATTACTGTGATCCGGTCTGAAGGACCAATAGCTGTTACTGGTGGTAGTGTCTCTGTCGCCGCAGACCGTCTAGGTAGGTACCACCGCAGCGCCTATTGCAGCCGACACACAGTACTGTGCGGACATTACTGTGATCCGGTCTGAAGGACCAATAGCTGTTACTGGTGGTAGTGTCTCTGTCGCCGCAGACCGTCTAGGTAGGTACCACCGCAGCGCCTATTGCAGCCGACACACAGTACTGTGCGGACATTACTGTGATCCGGTCTGAAAGACCAATAGCTGTTACTGGTGGTAGTGTCTCTGTCGCCGCAGACCGTCTAGGTAGGTACCACCGCAGCGCCTATTGCAGCCGACACACAGTACTGTGCGGACATTACTGTGATCCGGTCTGAAAGACCAATAGCTGTTACTGGTGGTAGTGTCTCTGTCGCCGCAGACCGTCTAGGTAGGTACCACCGCAGCGCCTATTGCAGCCGACACACAGTACTGTGCGGACATTACTGTGATCCGGTCTGAAGGACCAATAGCTGTTACTGGTGGTAGTGTCTCTGTCGCCGCAGACCGTCTAGGTAGGTACCACCGCAGCGCCTATTGCAGCCGACACACAGTACTGTGCGGACATTACTGTGATCCGGTCTGAAGGACCAATAGCTGTTACTGGTGGTAGTGTCTCTGTCGCCGCAGACCGTCTAGGTAGGTACCACCGCAGCGCCTATTGCAGCCGACACACAGTATTGTGCGGACATTACTGTGATCCGGTCTGAAGGACCAATAGCTGTTACTGGTGGTAGTGTCTCTGTCGCCGCAGACCGTCTAGGTAGGTACCACCGCAGCGCCTATTGCAGCCGACACACAGTACTGTGCGGACATTACTGTGATCCGGTCTGAAGGACCAATAGCTGTTACTGGTGGTAGTGTCTCTGTCGCCGCAGACCGTCTAGGTAGGTACCACCGCAGCGCCTATTGCAGCCGACACACAGTATTGTGCGGACATTACTGTGATCCGGTCTGAAGGACCAATAGCTGTTACTGGTGATAGTGTCTCTGTCGCCGCAGACCGTCTAGGTAGGTACCACCGCAGCGCCTATTGCAGCCGACACACAGTACTGTGCGGACATTACTGTGATCCGGTCTGAAGGACCAATAGCTGTTACTGGTGGTAGTGTCTCTGTCGCCGCAGACCGTCTAGGTAGGTACCACCGCAGCGCCTATTGCAGCCGACACACAGTACTGTGCGGACATTACTGTGATCCGGTCTGAAGGACCAATAGCTGTTACTGGTGGTAGTGTCTCTGTCGCCGCAGACCGTCTAGGTAGGTACCACCGCAGCGCCTATTGCAGCCGACACACAGTACTGTGCGGACATTACTGTGATCCGGTCTGAAGGACCAATAGCTGTTACTGGTGGTAGTGTCTCTGTCGCCGCAGACCGTCTAGGTAGGTACCACCGCAGCGCCTATTGCAGCCGACACACAGTATTGTGCGGACATTACTGTGATCCGGTCTGAAGGACCAATAGCTGTTACTGGTGATAGTGTCTCTGTCGCCGCAGACCGTCTAGGTAGGTACCACCGCAGCGCCTATTGCAGCCGACACACAGTACTGTGCGGACATTACTGTGATCCGGTCTGAAGGACCAATAGCTGTTACTGGTGGTAGTGTCTCTGTCGCCGCAGACCGTCTAGGTAGGTACCACCGCAGCGCCTATTGCAGCCGACACACAGTACTGTGCGGACATTACTGTGATCCGGTCTGAAAGACCAATAGCTGTTACTGGTGGTAGTGTCTCTGTCGCCGCAGACCGTCTAGGTAGGTACCACCGCAGCGCCTATTGCAGCCGACACACAGTACTGTGCGGACATTACTGTGATCCGGTCTGAAGGACCAATAGCTGTTACTGGTGGTAGTGTCTCTGTCGCCGCAGACCGTCTAGGTAGGTACCACCGCAGCGCCTATTGCAGCCGACACACAGTACTGTGCGGACATTACTGTGATCCGGTCTGAAGGACCAATAGCTGTTACTGGTGGTAGTGTCTCTGTCGCCGCAGACCGTCTAGGTAGGTACCACCGCAGCGCCTATTGCAGCCGACACACAGTATTGTGCGGACATTACTGTGATCCGGTCTGAAGGACCAATAGCTGTTACTGGTGGTAGTGTCTCTGTCGCCGCAGACCGTCTAGGTAGGTACCACCGCAGCGCCTATTGCAGCCGACACACAGTACTGTGCGGACATTACTGTGATCCGGTCTGAAGGACCAATAGCTGTTACTGGTGGTAGTGTCTCTGTCGCCGCAGACCGTCTAGGTAGGTACCACCGCAGCGCCTATTGCAGCCGACACACAGTATTGTGCGGACATTACTGTGATCCGGTCTGAAGGACCAATAGCTGTTACTGGTGATAGTGTCTCTGTCGCCGCAGACCGTCTAGGTAGGTACCACCGCAGCGCCTATTGCAGCCGACACACAGTACTGTGCGGACATTACTGTGATCCGGTCTGAAGGACCAATAGCTGTTACTGGTGGTAGTGTCTCTGTCGCCGCAGACCGTCTAGGTAGGTACCACCGCAGCGCCTATTGCAGCCGACACACAGTACTGTGCGGACATTACTGTGATCCGGTCTGAAGGACCAATAGCTGT
>JARDVY010000106.1:0-90682 GCA_029030555.1 Ornithoptera alexandrae
AAACCGTCTAAGTAGGTACCAGCGCAGTGCCTATTGCAGCCGACAGACAGTCCTGTGCGAACATTACTGTGATCCGGTTGGAAGGGCGCTGTAGTTATTACTGGTGGTAGGTCTCTATTGTTGCAAACCGTCTAAGTAGGTACCAGCGCAGTGCCTATTGCAGCCGACAGACAGTCCTGTGCGAACATTACTGTGATCCGGTTGGAAGGGCGCTGTAGTTATTACTGGTGGTAGTGTCTCTATTGTTGCAAACCGTCTAAGTAGGTACCAGCGCAGTGCCTATTGCAGCCGACAGACAGTCCTGTGCGAACATTACTGTGATCCGGTTGGAAGGGCGCTGTAGTTATTACTGGTGGTAGTGTCTCTGTTGTTGCAAACCGTCTAAGTAGGTACCAGCGCAGTGCCTATTGCAGCCGACAGACAGTCCTGTGCGAACATTACTGTGATCCGGTTGGAAGGGCGCTGTAGTTATTACTGGTGGTAGTGTCTCTGTTGTTGCAAACCGTCTAAGTAGGTACCAGCGCAGTGCCTATTGCAGCCGACAGACAGTCCTGTGCGAACATTACTGTGATCCGGTTGGAAGGGCGCTGTAGTTATTACTGGTGGTAGTGTCTCTGTTGTTGCAAACCGTCTAAGTAGGTACCAGCGCAGTGCCTATTGCAGCCGACAGACAGTCCTGTGCGAACATTACTGTGATCCGGTTGGAAGGGCGCTGTAGTTATTACTGGTGGTAGTGTCTCTGTTGTTGCAAACCGTCTAAGTAGGTACCAGCGCAGTGCCTATTGCAGCCGACAGACAGTCCTGTGCGAACATTACTGTGATCCGGTTGGAAGGGCGCTGTAGTTATTACTGGTGGTAGTGTCTCTGTTGTTGCAAACCGTCTAAGTAGGTACCAGCGCAGTGCCTATTGCAGCCGACAGACAGTCCTGTGCGAACATTACTGTGATCCGGTTTGAAGGGCGCTGTAGTTATTACTGGTGGTAGGTCTCTGTTGTTGCAAACCGTCTAGGTAGGTACCAGCGCAGTACCTATTGCAGCCGACATACAGTACTGTGCAGACATTACTGTGATCCGGTTGAAGGGCGCTGTAGTTATTACTGGTGGTAGGTCTCTGTTGTTGCAAACCGTCTAAGTAGGTACCAGCGCAGTGTCTATTGCAGCCGACAGACAGTCCTGTGCGAACATTACTGTGATCCGGTTTGAAGGGCGCTGTAGTTATTACTGGTGATAGTGTCTCTGTTGTTGCAAACCATCTAGGTAGGTACCAGCGCAGTGCCTATTGCAGCCGACAGACAGTCCTGTGCGAACATTACTGTGATCCGGTTTGAAGGGCGCTGTAGTTATTACTGGTGGTAGGTCTCTGTTGTTGCAAACCGTCTAAGTAGGTACCAGCGCAGCGCCTATTGCAGCCGACAGACAGTCCTGTGCGAACATTACTGTGATCCGGTTTGAAGGGCGCTGTAGTTATTACTGGTGGTAGGTCTCTGTTGTTGCACACCGTCTAGGTAGGTACCACCGCAGCGCCTATTGCAGCCGACAGACAGTCCTGTGCAGATATTACTGTGATCCGGTTTGAAAGGCGCTGTAGCTAATGTAATAACAACAATTACGCTTTTATTACTGAGTTTTTTTTTTTTACTCAAGCGATGAAACGTGTGGGACGTTCACCTGATAGCAAGTGATGTGCTTACCCATAACAACCTGGCGCTAGTTAGGATGATATACACAACACCATTTTGCGCTCGTCACCTTAAGAGATTTAATAGACTCGAGAGATCTCGTTACCCCAGTAATTACACTAGCTACAGCGCCCTTCAAACCAGATCACGGTAATGTCTGCACAGTACTGTGTGTCGGCTGCAATAGGCGCTGCGGTGGTACCTACCTAGACGGTCTGCGGCAACAGAGACACTACCACCAGTAATAGCTATTGGTCCTTCAAACCGGATCACGGTAATGTCTGCACAGTACTGTGTGTCGGCTGCAATAGGCGCTGCGGTGGTACCTACCTAGACGGTCTGCGGCAACAGAGACACTACCACCAGTAATAGCTATTGGTCCTTCAAACCGGATCACGGTAATGTCTGCACAGTACTGTGTGTCGGCTGCAATAGGCGCTGCGGTGGTACCTACCTAGACGGTCTGCGGCAACAGAGACACTACCACCAGTAATAGCTATTGGTCCTTCAAACCGGATCACGGTAATGTCTGCACAGTACTGTGTGTCGGCTGCAATAGGCGCTGCGGTGGTACCTACCTAGACGGTCTGCGGCAACAGAGACACTACCACCAGTAATAGCTATTGGTCCTTCAAACCGGATCACGGTAATGTCTGCACAGTACTGTGTGCCGGCTGCAATAGGCGCTGCGGTGGTACCTACCTAGACGGTCTGCGGCAACAGAGACACTACCACCAGTAATAGCTATTGGTCCTTCAAACCGGATCACGGTAATGTCTGCACAGTACTGTGTGTCGGCTGCAATAGGCGCTGCGGTGGTACCTACCTAGACGGTCTGCGGCAACAGAGACACTACCACCAGTAATAGCTATTGGTCCTTCAAACCGGATCACGGTAATGTCTGCACAGTACTGTGTGTCGGCTGCAATAGGCGCTGCGGTGGTACCTACCTAGACGGTCTGCGGCAACAGAGACACTACCACCAGTAATAGCTATTGGTCCTTCAAACCGGATCACGGTAATGTCTGCACAGTACTGTGTGTCGGCTGCAATAGGCGCTGCGGTGGTACCTACCTAGACGGTCTGCGGCAACAGAGACACTACCACCAGTAATAGCTATTGGTCCTTCAAACCGGATCACGGTAATGTCTGCACAGTACTGTGTGTTGGCTGCAATAGGCGCTGCGGTGGTACCTACCTAGACGGTCTGCGGCAACAGAGACACTACCACCAGTAATAGCTATTGGTCCTTCAAACCGGATCACGGTAATGTCTGCACAGTACTGTGTGTTGGCTGCAATAGGCGCTGCGGTGGTACCTACCTAGACGGTCTGCGGCAACAGAGACACTACCACCAGTAATAGCTATTGGTCCTTCAAACCGGATCACGGTAATGTCTGCACAGTACTGTGTGTTGGCTGCAATAGGCGCTGCGGTGGTACCTACCTAGACGGTCTGCGGCAACAGAGACACTACCACCAGTAATAGCTATTGGTCCTTCAAACCGGATCACGGTAATGTCTGCACAGTACTGTGTGTTGGCTGCAATAGGCGCTGCGGTGGTACCTACCTAGACGGTCTGCGGCAACAGAGACACTACCACCAGTAATAGCTATTGGTCCTTCAAACCGGATCACGGTAATGTCTGCACAGTACTGTGTGTTGGCTGCAATAGGCGCTGCGGTGGTACCTACCTAGACGGTCTGCGGCAACAGAGACACTACCACCAGTAATAGCTATTGGTCCTTCAAACCGGATCACGGTAATGTCTGCACAGTACTGTGTGCCGGCTGCAATAGGCGCTGCGGTGGTACCTACCTAGACGGTCTGCAGCAACAGAGACACTACCACCAGTAATAGCTATTGGTCCTTCAAACCGGATCACGGTAATGTCTGCACAGTACTGTGTGTTGGCTGCAATAGGCGCTGCGGTGGTACCTACCTAGACGGTCTGCAGCAACAGAGACACTACCACCAGTAATAGCTATTGGTCCTTCAAACCGGATCACGGTAATGTCCGCACAGTACTGTGTGTCGGCTGCAATAGGCGCTGCGGTGGTACCTACCTAGACGGTCTGCAGCAACAGAGACACTACCATCAGTAATAGCTATTGGTCCTTCAAACCGGATCACGGTAATGTCTGCACAGTACTGTGTGTCGGCTGCAATAGGCGCTGCGGTGGTACCTACCTAGACGGTCTGCAGCAACAGAGACACTACCACCAGTAATAGCTATTGGTCCTTCAAACCGGATCACGGTAATGTCCGCACAGTACTGTGTGTCGGCTGCAATAGGCGCTGCGGTGGTACCTACCTAGACGGTCTGCAGCAACAGAGACACTACCACCAGTAATAGCTATTGGTCCTTCAAACCGGATCACGGTAATGTCCGCACAGTACTGTGTGTCGGCTGCAATAGGCGCTGCGGTGGTACCTACCTAGACGGTCTGCAGCAACAGAGACACTACCACCAGTAATAGCTATTGGTCCTTCAAACCGGATCACGGTAATGTCTGCACAGTACTGTGTGTCGGCTGCAATAGGCGCTGCGGTGGTACCTACCTAGACGGTCTGCAGCAACAGAGACACTACCACCAGTAATAGCTATTGGTCCTTCAAACCGGATCACGGTAATGTCCGCACAGTACTGTGTGTCGGCTGCAATAGGCGCTGCGGTGGTACCTACCTAGACGGTCTGCAGCAACAGAGACACTACCACCAGTAATAGCTATTGGTCCTTCAAACCGGATCACAGTAATGTCTGCACAGTACTGTGTGTCGGCTGCAATAGGCGCTGCGGTGGTACCTACCTAGACGGTCTGCGGCAACAGAGACACTACCACCAGTAATAGCTATTGGTCCTTCAAACCGGATCACGGTAATGTCTGCACAGTACTGTGTGTCGGCTGCAATAGGCGCTGCGGTGGTACCTACCTAGACGGTCTGCGGCAACAGAGACACTACCACCAGTAATACTAACTACAACTCCATCTTTAATATTACTAATTATTATAAATATTAATAACAGGAGGAATGCAAGAAAATGGCCGCCGCCGCGCCAAAAGTCGATCGCCGGTGTCATGTGTCAAGGCAAGTTGGCGGGAACTAGGCAAAAGTCGTACTCGCGAGGCCCAACGCCTGCTCGCCCTAGTACAAGTATTTTCAAATTCCAGACTTAGAAACCAAGTATCGAAATACTTTAAAGTATTATTAATACTAGCGATATAAACTGCGAAAATTATACATAATTCAAATTACTTGGAACGTAATATCAACCGTTACCTTCGTCTTTATTTCCACCAGTGGATGCCCACTACTGGGCATGGGTCTTTAGTAAATCATGGATCTGGAAGAGACTTTGAAGTATTATTTTAAGTTATTAAAGCGAACGTTGTGGGGTAATAACATGAATATAAGATTCAACTTTTCTCAATTGTTTTTTTTATTTTAAATTGTGTTTATTTTTGGACATACTTTTATTTATTTTTTTTTAATTACCCGATAGTAATTATATGTTATTTATTTACATTTTTTCTCTTTAATGTGGATTAGAAATATTAGTGATCTAAATATTTATATCGTCTTTGATTTTATTATAACAACGAATGTTTTCCAAGCCAAAAGTTTTCTTTAGTATTTAAATTAAAAAAAAAAAAACTCAATGTAACTATCAAAAGTAAGAGTATAGTAAAAAAAAAAAAATATATAAAACAGATAAAAAATCTATTAATGAAATAGTATGAATAAATTAAAGTATTAGATACTTGAAAGTTCATTGTCGGTGTCTGGTGCGTGATTGTAAGCAAAAATACCTGGTTTTAAAACCTGCTCCAGACCGGGAATTTCAACAATGGGTAATAAGAAATCTATTACGATATCACAAATCCTAGTATTTATTTAATAAACAAATATAAATTAAACTGGTCGCTTTAGTAATAAACGAGGTTTTATATGCATTTGAATAATATTCGTGATATACTTTTTACCTTTTTGCGAAATAAATTTAATGTTTATTAAAAGGTGAGGGGTAAAAAAATAGATAAATAATATATATTAATAAAAAAAATTGTCTAATATACTTAAAAGTTATTATAATTTCTTAAACACGTTTGTAATGTATTACAAACAAAGAATGTATAATAATCTATTAAGTAAATGTTAGATATTATAAGCTCTGAAGAGCCGTTGGTTTGGAACTCACCTAGTTTCAAGTGAAGCAAAATATTGACTACCTCTCCTTATAAAGAGTAAAGTATCGTCTTACCAACAATATTACCAGTAACAAAACGCTTTTTCAGTCAATTTTGTATCTGTGCCTTCGTATCGAAATATTAATAATATATTTCTAAGCACAAGTCATATATTTTATTATCTTCTAAGATTTTAATTAAGCAAAGTTGTATTTAATCATTTTTACTGTAAATAAAATATAATTTTTAATAAAAACTTCTTTGATAATTTATACGGGTCGTTTTATTTTTGTGAGAACAAAAAAAAATTGCGTAATAATCTGCTGTTGATGTTATCACTGCCCGGATTCCGGGATTAATTAACATTAACATGTAAGATTTGCATAATCTTTACTGTACTGAATATTACGTACTAAATTGTAATAATACATCACATGAAGGAGTGACCCCCTTCTTCAAGAGGGTTCCTGGGGTGTATCTGGCGGCGCAACTCGTATTCCTCGTAGGGATTCCTGACGTAGGGATATTCTGTCGGGAGGGGTGCTTCACATCCCTCCTCGAGGCGAGCCCGTTCGATCCGGGCGCCGGTCGGAGGTTGCGGAGGAACTGCTCGATGTTATCCCGTGACTCTCGTACATATCCTCGGAAGTAATTGGAATACCGTGTGACGCTTTTTAGCCGGCTGGAATCCGACTCTACCCCGTTACCGGCCCTTCTGGTTTCGGGTTGTGCGACCGTTAGCATTTTATTACAAACGTAAATAAAAAAAAACATGAAGTAGTGAAGCCCGATGGTACATCAAGGTTCTGGAATGACGAAAGCGTACCATAGACTCAGTGCTGGAGTGATGTCAGCTAATAATTTAAATTATAATAGTTACCATATTTAAACCAAATAAATATATTATAGAAACAGTGAAAGCCATATTGACACAGTAACCTATTTTTATTAAACAAACGATTTACTACTGTGCCACATTAGTTAAATTTTAATTATTTTAATAGCGACAGTGGCAGTGGCTGAATATTCATGACTTTTGTCATAACTAATAAAATGTATGACAGACATTATTAACACTGACAGTAGCTAAATGTTTACAATTTGCATTCTAACCTAAAATAAACATTTATAATTTAACAATGTCCAATAGCAATTTATTTTTGAAATCGGGCTTCGTCCGAGCGCCTCTGCAGAACGGTGTGGGTCGTTACGTGTGTCAACTGCAGAGGATAGTTTTAAAGTTCTGTAAGAGTCATGGCGGCAGTAGAGGATTACGGTAATGTTGGATCTACGAATAATAAACCTTTTAACACACCCTCAATACAGCTTTGTTTCTTCACAAAGAGAGAGCTTATATATTGTTAATACTCTTGCTCGTAAGAATACCTTGCTGGTAAAATTATTCACTCGTACATTACACTTTCAATACTAGAATTTAATATCATTTATTTTACCAACTACTCATCTATCCGAAGCGAAGACACTAATAAAACAGTTGCGAAATTACTTATTTGCATATCTGGCTTTTTATACTTTTAATTTATCCTCAAGTCCAATTAGACTGTAAGTCATCAAAAAAACTAAACATACACATGTTAAATTTTTTAAATATTATACAGACTGCTATAGCTATATTGTTACTATGTAAAAAATCTAAATAAAAATAACATTTACTTGACTGTTGTATTATAATCAGTTTCAATATATCTAACATCATAGGTTCCAAAGGAAGGGCTATGCCACCTCGTGATGGACACTGAAACAGCACTATTAAATAGAGACTGATTAAGAGCATTAATTTAAATTTTGTGATTAATAATAGATAAAGTTTTATATAATGTTGTTTTAGTGATTTCATTGAGCAGGACTTAGTAGAGTTTGCTTCGAAGAACCCGAGCGTTGTGGTTTATCTGAAGCCACGTCGTCACCGCAGTCCTGTTGTGGTCGCCGAATACTGTGAGTATTTCTTACGAGCAAATTTATAAATATGTAGTATATATATAATTCACTCAGAGTCGTCTTTGAATTAAAGACAATTCAAATTTATTAATACAAAAAAAAATAAGAAAAAAATTTAGTTAATATTCAGAAGATTGTTCACTTTTATAAGCTTGTATAATATTATCACTCTATAATGTGTGCTTGTACTATGATTTAAAAAAAAAACATCCAAAATAAAAAAAAAAGGTATACTCATTTGTATGCAAATTGAGAAAATTATTTATTGTTGTATACATATGTTATGTTATAAGTAATATTGATAATAAAAAAAAAATACTTTCGCCAAAAATTAAAAAAAAATGTATGTTTATATTCAAATTGTGAATTTTCTTTTCTATATATATATACATAATGTCATTATTAATATTGAAAGCGATAATGAAAAAAAAATTGCTTTTGTCCAAAATTAAAAAAAAAAAAAATTTAATTTTATCAGATTTAGATTGGACGCAGTAGGCTGTGTGATCTTGATGATCAAAACACCTTTGACCAAAATTTGTTAAAAAAAAAAAAAATTGGTATATATAACGGGAATGTCCCTCAGTGAATGGCGACAGGGTGTGGATGAACATGAACAACAAGACGCACGAGGAGATCACCAAATGGATCGAGGTGATGCGGACGCAGCAGGCGGACGTCTCCTCCACGCGGCTCCGGAAGTACCAGTACACCGACCACCCATCCGTGCAGGGGCCGTGGACGCCTTTCACATTCAAGGCGCCGGAGCTCAACGTGGCTGGTCTGCCGAGCGAGCGCTTCGGCGCCAACAACCGACTGCCAATGTCCGCCACCGAACAGCTGAGGATCATGTTCGAGAAGAAGACGTTGACATTGGAGCTGAAGAAGGAATAAATTAGTTTAGTTGTGTAGTGTAAATAGTTTATGAAATATAATTTGTAGTTTTTACTATCTGGTTGTTTTTTTTTTAATCGTGGTGAGGATCTGTTGGTACCACGGCAGCTGGTATAGACAGTCATCATCATCATCAGCCAATAGACGTCCACTACACGACATAGGCCTCCCCCCAAAGGTCTTCATGTGAATGTTCATATGGTGGGTGAGGAGGGAGTTTGAGCCATTTCCACCTACGCTGACCCAACGCAGTTGGTGGGAGCCAGAGCCTCGTTTGGTTATCAGCAGACTGCACCATGAGCTGGTGAGGTTGGCTTAGGTACCGATAATTATGCGGGAACCCTCACTGGCAGACAGTAGTGTATCAAAATTACTGTGGTAACGAGATTATATGGTATCTTAAAGTGATATGCACCAATGTGCAGTGTCATCATCATCAGGCTTCGTTAATCCTGCTAGATGCCTTCCAATGTCTTCCACCAAATGATACCCTCAGCTTTTCATTGCTGCTGTGTACATCATCCTAACCCTGCATCTGTTCCAATTTTAAAGACGCTGTAGATAATTAAATTACTGCGGTAATGAGAGGTAACATATCACGTTTCAAAGCGAGTACAATGTGGGAGTGTATATCATACTAATTCTTTTTTTTTTTACGTGGGGGCAATGCTTTCACTTACTTACCCTAGCGGGGGCAAAGGCAAATTATGTCGGACTTGCACCGACTACAACCTCCACGATGTTACATCTCGTTGCGTTACGGCTGGGCTTCTGGGGAGTGAACACTCCTTTGCATCTCTGTAAAGAAGGGTGCCGGAACATACAGTACGCCCTCCTCTCGGCCTCTTATAATCTCCTTGGCAACGGATCCCCTGGAATCCGTCACCCAAAGGCCATTTGAGGCAAGAAGGAAAACTCATGACTTCATGCAACGGTTCTGTTCTTGGGTTCCGCCGACAAACGTTATACGGCCGCGGAGGGTAGGGAGAACGGCGCATCGCAATACCTACACTCCTCTCCCCCCGCGGCCCCACCGCCGCCGCATCCACGGTACGACACCGTCTGGTCGCAGAGGGTACTCCCTCCGCCGCTAGGGCCGCTCCACTGAGCTCCAGTTATCCAACCGGTACTCGAACCTGGAGCGGCCGCCCCGGTTCCACTTCGCTTCACCGTGTGTCGGCCCACTATTACTAAGCCCCTCCGCCACGACAACGCGGGAACCCGTTGGGGGGAGCTTTTGCGAGATGTTAATTGCGGGGGTGTCAACAATGGGAAGGGAGGCGGCGGGTGGCCGACGGAGGAGAATATTTCTAATTATAATAAGTTTAATATATAAGTGAGATATAAGTGATATTTGAATTAAAAGCGTTTGAATAAATATTAATAAACTTATTTAATTTAATCTTCGTTACGATCGTCTTTAATCACTTCCCGTCGTCCATCTTGACCGTTCTCCCCTTCTCCCTCGCACAGTACCTACTTCTCCCTCGCACAGTTCCTACCTCTCTCTCTCTATAGTTACGTTCCGTTCCAACATATATGTTAAGTCCAAGAAAACGGACGGGGGCACTAACAGAGCAAACGGTGGACTGCGTCAGGATCCCGGATGCTACCAGCGACAGTCGACATCCTCGGGACGTGTTTCAGCTCCACGTCGATGTCGAGGGTCGGTACGACACACCCAACTACTGATATCAACACGGATCCAGCAGATTTCGGCTGAAGTGGCCCTCGACTCACGGCACAGACGAAGGTGACCTTAGGACGGGTCCGAACCCTCCTCCGATCACCTCGGAGGAGGGTTCAGACCGCGTCTTAAATTCATATGTATATTTATCTATGTACATATTTAATTACACCACCTTATCTCTTCAACCCTTCCGCATCCAATATCGTCTCTTTCCCCTCCCCCTTTTACATACAACTTCATATACATATATATATAATTAGTTTATTTTTTATATTTTTTTTTCAGCTCGCAGACACCAGCTCCTCGAGCCCCGAGTCCGATGGAGCGGCAACTTGCGGCGGGAACTTCATTATATATATCACAGACGATTGTGTGGTGGGAGTGGGGAGATAAGTAGAGGGTGTTGGGGTTGACAGAGTAAATAAATACAAAGCAATAATATCCATAAAAATTTAATATTTTTTTATTATCCAATGTCGGTGCATTAAATTATATAAAGTAAACGATATACACAAGCTCCGGGGGCGCGGGGTACATATCTGTAGTGGATAACAGGAAGTGCCATTAATAAAAAAAAAATTATACGTTGTGTTAAAAAAAAGTTTTTTTTTTTTTTTTTAATTTCTTCGCGACGTCACTCGATGTTAAGTGTCACGTCTGCAACAACGCAACGCCAGCCGACCAACAATACAACATTGCGCTCGTCGTCATAACACTAGCTACAACGCCCTTCAAGCCGGAACTCCGTCGGATAGAAAAGGCGCTGCGGTATATTCCCTAACATCTTCACACTAACACTATTTCGCTATTGAGTTCACATCTCCGGGGGAATGTGCAGACTGGGTCTGGCTTCACACTGACAGCAGCCGGACGGATGACCAAGTGGTATAAATGAAAAAGCGGAAACAGTTCGAGAGCTGGTCATCTATGTGATGGTGTACCTTTATAATGGAGTCGGTGTCACCAGAGAGAATCATTTAACATACCAGTTCCAACGAGTTCATTCCTATCTATAATCTCCATTGCCTCTATCTACAATTAGCCGACTCCTCAATGTGACATGGTGCTGCTGGACAACATGGCTGTTGGTGGAACTCGTTCAGAACAGAAACAGATGCGGGCAGCGGGAACTAACCAATGCTTTTATGACAGTAGATTTATAATATGAGTGTTAGCTAACCTGGTGTCTACCATCACAATGTGCACTCGGAACAGAACCGAATACCTTTGTCCTTCAACGCTAGATGGATGTAGTATTTATGACAGTCTTCAAATATCACGAGTGCTGATAAAAAATTATTTTAACAATCAACTAAAATAATTAATCTTCATCGGTTTCCTCCAACTTAACAGTAATTGTGATCTTATCGTCTTGGTGACGTTTCCGCTTGTGCACTTTCAAGTACCGAGGCAGTTTGAACTTCTTGCCGCAGATATCGCAGAAGTACTCTTTGCCGTCGAAGAAGTGCACGCGCCGGATGTGGGTCATCAGGTAGGATTTTGATTTGAGAGCCGACTTGCATATGTAGCAGGGGTACTTCCTCCCGCTGTGACAGTTGCCCATGTGGGTCTTCAGCGCACTCTTATTGCTAAATATCTTGCTGCAGACACTGCAGGTTATCATCTCCAAATTTTCATATGCTTGAGTTCGCCACGCAGCTATCACACCTTCGTGTACGTACTTGTTGTGTCTTATCAGAGTCCTTAAACATTTGAAGTCTTTGCCGCACTTTAGACACGGGACCCTCTCTTGGGCATGGACCTGCCGCATGTGCTCATGCCAGCTCTTATACGACAGCACTTTCCCGCAAACTCTGCATTGATGTTTTATCTTTGTCACTGGTATATTCAAATCTATTTTCTCTTTCTCTGTCTCCATGTGCTCCTGCATATGAGCTTTAAGTTTGTCTTCGTTCGTGAAATATATAAGGCATGTGTTGCATTTGAATGCGATGCATTTCTCTAATACAATCTTCATATGATCAACATTGTGCTTCAACAGGGTGTGACTGGAATATATTATCAAAATATAAGCGATACCAATGTCAAATATCTATCAACGACCACAATTAATTATAGTCCACTAATTGGCCATTGTTGGAGTTAGATTAAAATATCTCCATATTTCACAAATGAAACAGATATTTGTTTGTGAACCTGCATCACAAGAGATTGATCCCTAAATAAATGAAACCGATAGCATGTGTGTATTAGAATATTGACACAACCAAGTTGTAACACTCCTCCGACAATTGCTTTAAAGATGAAGATTAGTACCATTTTTAAAATATCAAATTGATACTGATTTTATTTTAATTGACACAGTAATGAGGGATTGAGTCAATTGAGTAATGGAAAATGATATGTCTACTCACAAATTATAGCACTACTTGGGATCATAAACCCAACACCATGGTGTGCTTATTGCGATAAGACAAGATGTTAAATCTCTTCACCCCACTAATTTTACTAGCTACAAAATACTTCGTACCGCAAAACTAATGTTTTGCGGCTGTTGTGGTGAAGGAACGTAACAAATGTGTATTGTACACTACTCACCGTTTATTAAAGTGTTTGTGGCACAAATGACATTCCAACCGCTTGTGTTCTGATCTCTTACCGACTTCCTCCATCTGAACCGGTTTCTCCAAACAACAATTCTTCTCTACCAAAGTGGTATCCTCTTTCTCTACCTTCACTTTCACATCGAACTCAACTTCTAAAACATTTCCGTGTTCTTCATATTCATAATTGGGTTCCTCTTTTATAACAACGTCTAAGGGATATTCCATTTTCTTTATAACAACAGTATTATTTAAAATTTATTGCCGCTGAAGATCAGCGATGATGAACACCCCCGTGCGAGCAGTAAACAAAAAACTACACAACAGTCATTTCCATGAACAGCTGTTTAAATTAGTGTTGTGCGGGACCTTTCAATTGGAATATTATCGATAAATCAATTGTGTGCAATAGAAGCCGTATAAAAAATGCAGAGTATCTAAGAATCATAGACAAATGCATCGAGAAAAAGTGTCATAGGTTATTTAGGAAAAAATAAACTATATATTATGTAAAAAAAAGTCTCTTTTACTTATTAAAAAGGATTCCTTGTATTAAAAAATATATTCTGTGCTATTTATAAAAAATTATATCTATGTCGTTAAGTTCCATTTGTTTGGCATAATGACAGAAATACCTTTGACTATTTACCGTCAACAACACAGTAGTTTTGTTCTATTAATCGATTTTAGTCTTATCTACATGTTTTATTTATTCGCTCGTAGAAAACATATATTATTAACCTAAGAAATAATAAAATAATGATTAAAACTAGTAATAAATAAAAACACCACGAATATTTTAATATGGATGTATATAAAACATTTATTAGAGCTCAATGAAACCTTCCCTTAACATTAAGTTTCGGCAGATGATCAATGTACTTGACGAACTCCTCGTAGTCGCAACAGAAGCTGCTGGTGCCGTCATTCGGACGCCATTTTAGCCAGAAGTAGTCTTTGTTTCCGGTGCAAATGTCGCTGCAGAACACCAGCTCTTCGATCATCGTTGTGTTATAGTAAGAGGAGTTGATCGAAACGAACGCAACTGCTGTCGCCTCTTCTGGATTATAAATTACCTGTAACAATTAGAATATTATGTTTAATAATACTATTAATTTAATCCAATATTAACTTAAACCGTTACATAGAATTAACTTATATTTCACAAGGAATAGCCTTCACATAAACATGATTCATATACAACTTGGTGTAACCGGCGCATCGTAGCCCGGTGACGTTACATCGGCACATTTTTTTTTTTTCAATATTTTGACATGACTTGGATAGGAGTCCTTTAGCCAAAAAGAGTTTACCGCGCGTCTTCGTAGCCTTAGTGTTGCCAACAATAAATATTTTATTAAATTAAATCTATCTATATATATATATATAATTTGATAATGGGGTAATGTTTGTTCGCCTATCACGTGAAAACGAGTGAAGACGGTAACAGGAGCATTCGACGCGGTATTATCTGTAGACGGTTAAAGGATATTTTTTTAATTTCATAGAACCTTCATCGTTTTATTTCTAATTGACGTTTATGAACTATTTCAATTGGTATTGTTTATGCGGTTGCTATGGTAACGTTTGGTTTAGAAAGTAGCAGTTGTAGTGCCGGGGGTGTGGGTGAGGCAAGTTGCTCGCAAGCGGTGACGTTCACCTTGTAATAATAAAGCGGAACCGGAATGAGTCCGTTGTTGTTGACGTCAACGTGCAGGAACACGTCGCGAGGGACGCCGTTGAGGTCGGGCAGCGTGCTGACGCCGTGCACGCCGGTGTACAGGACCACGGCGGAGTGCAGCGCTGTGACGCGACGTCGTATCGCCTGGGCAGTAATTTTTTTTTTTTATTCAAGCCAAAAGTCAAGCGGGACGTTCATCTAATAATAAATGATACACCAGCTCATAACAAAGTGGTGGTATTTGAGTTGGTATACACTGCACCACGTTGCGCTCATCGCCTTGAGACATAAAATATTGAGTCGCCTTACCCCGGTAATTACACCAGCTACAACGACCTTCAAACCGGAACATAGTAATGTTTGCGCACTACCCTCTGTCGGCTGCAATAGGGGCTGCGGTGGTACCTACCTAGACGGTCTGCGGCAACAGAGACACTACCACCAGTAATAGCTATTGGTCCTTCAAACCGGATCACGGTAATGTCTGCACAGTACTGTGTGTCGGCTGCAATAGGCGCTGCGGTGGTACCTACCTAGACGGTCTGCGGCAACAGAGACACTACCACCAGTAATAGCTATTGGTCCTTCAAACCGGATCACGGTAATGTCTGCACAGTACTGTGTGTCGGCTGCAATAGGCGCTGCGGTGGTACCTACCTAGACGGTCTGCGGCAACAGAGACACTACCACCAGTAATAGCTATTGGTCCTTCAAACCGGATCACGGTAATGTCTGCACAGTACTGTGTGTCGGCTGCAATAGGCGCTGCGGTGGTACCTACCTAGACGGTCTGCGGCAACAGAGACACTACCACCAGTAATAGCTATTGGTCCTTCAAACCGGATCACGGTAATGTCTGCACAGTACTGTGTGTCGGCTGCAATAGGCGCTGCGGTGGTACCTACCTAGACGGTCTGCGGCAACAGAGACACTACCACCAGTAATAGCTATTGGTCCTTCAAACCGGATCACGGTAATGTCTGCACAGTACTGTGTGTCGGCTGCAATAGGCGCTGCGGTGGTACCTACCTAGACGGTCTGCGGCAACAGAGACACTACCACCAGTAATAGCTATTGGTCCTTCAAACCGGATCACGGTAATGTCTGCACAGTACTGTGTGTCGGCTGCAATAGGCGCTGCGGTGGTACCTACCTAGACGGTCTGCAGCAACAGAGACACTACCACCAGTAATAGCTATTGGTCCTTCAAACCGGATCACGGTAATGTCTGCACAGTACTGTGTGTCGGCTGCAATAGGCGCTGCGGTGGTACCTACCTAGACGGTCTGCGGCAACAGAGACACTACCACCAGTAATAGCTATTGGTCCTTCAAACCGGATCACGGTAATGTCTGCACAGTACTGTGTGTCGGCTGCAATAGGCGCTGCGGTGGTACCTACCTAGACGGTCTGCGGCAACAGAGACACTACCACCAGTAATAGCTATTGGTCCTTCAAACCGGATCACGGTAATGTCTGCACAGTACTGTGTGTCGGCTGCAATAGGCGCTGCGGTGGTACCTACCTAGACGGTCTGCGGCAACAGAGACACTACCACCAGTAATAGCTATTGGTCCTTCAAACCGGATCACGGTAATGTCTGCACAGTACTGTGTGTCGGCTGCAATAGGCGCTGCGGTGGTACCTACCTAGACGGTCTGCAGCAACAGAGACACTACCACCAGTGAAACTGTTTACACTGCAACATATTTCTTTTTTTTTTGATGTTCCGAGATGAGCGAGACATTACTCTGGTGCTTAGCAATTCGGCCCGGCATAGCAATGTCGCGCTAGTTAGGATGTTCACACAGCAAAATATTCTTTTATTAAAACACCATATTATGGTAAACATTACCACCCGCTTCTCCGAAATCTTACAACAAGCTTCATCGACCCAAACACTCCGACAATATCCACCAGCATCTGAAAGTCGAGGGCATCCACTGCAACAGCGCTGGGCCGATCTGATTTAAGATTTTTGGAAGGAGCCAGTACAGCAGTGAGCGTATTTTTGGATGGTGATGATGATCCATCACACTCACGTCTTCCAGCGCCGCCCAGTCGCCGGCGTTGCCCCTCATCCACTGCGGCGCCGCGTTCACGTGGTGGAACGACGCGCGCTGCTCCGCCTTCAACGTGAAGTCGGCTCGCGGCGCAAGGTGACCACGCGTCAGGAACTGCGCAGACCGTATCTCTGAACTCTAGTCAATTTACTAATATCAGCGCTGTCGATGACCACATCATCATCATCATCATCGGCCGACAAACGTCCACTGCCACCACTTACCATCAATTAAATTTTTAACGCTTAAAGCAACCAGTGATATTATTCTTATTTCTAATTGATTGGAAGAAACAGTCGTAGTCTCTCCATTGGTCTTTTGGAGACTGAGCTTTTTATTTCTCATCTATGGACCACCATGAATCTCCCCATTGGTCTTTTGGAGACTGAGCTTTTTATTTCTCATCTATGGACCACTATGAAACTCTCCATTGGTCTTTTGGAGACTGAGCTTTTTATTTCTCATCTATGGACCACTATGAAACTCTCCATTGGTCTTTTGGAGACTGAGCTTTTTATTTCTCATCTATGGACCACTATGAAACTCTCCATTGGTCTTTTGGAGACTGAGCTTTTTATTTCTCATCTATGGACCACCATGAATCTCCCCATTGGTCTTTTGGAGACTGAGCTTTTTATTTCTCATCTATGGACCACTATGAAACTCTCCATTGGTCTTTTGGAGACTGAGCTTTTTATTTCTCATCTATGGACCACTATGAAACTCTCCATTGGTCTTTTGGAGACTGAGCTTTTTATTTCTCATCTATGGACCACTATGAAACTCTCCATTGGTCTTTTGGAGACTGAGCTTTTTATTTCTCATCTATGGACCACTATGAAACTCTCCATTGGTCTTTTGGAGACTGAGCTTTTTATTTCTCATCTATGGACCACTATGAAACTCCCCATTGGTCTTTTGGAGACTGAGCTTTTTATTTCTCATCTATGGACCACTATGAAACTCTCCATTGGTCTTTTGGAGACTGAGCTTATTATTTCTCATCTATGGACCACTATGAAACTCTCCATTGGTCTTTTGGAGACTGAGCTTTTTATTTCTCATCTATGGACCACCATGAATCTCTGCATTGGTCTTTTAGAGACTGGGCTTTTTATTTCTCATCTATGGACCACCATGAATCTCTGCATTGGTCTTTTAGAGACTGGGCTTTTTATTTCTCATTTATGGACCACCATGAATCTCCCCATTGGTCCTTTAGAGACTGAGCTTTTTATTTCTCATCTATGGACTACCATGAATCTCCCCATTGGTCTTTTGGAGACTGAGCTTTTTATTTCTCATCTATGGACCACCTTGAATCACTCCATTGGTCTTTTGGAGGCTGTACTTTTTATTTCTCATCTATGGACCACCTTGAATCTCTCCATTGGTCTTTTGGAGACTGAGCTTTTTATTTCTCATTTATGGACCACCATGAATCTCTCCATTGATCTTTTGGAGACTAGGCTTTTTATTTATCATCTATGGACCACCATGAATCTCTCCATTGGTCTTTTGGAGGCTGAACTTTTTATTTCTCATTTATGGACCACCATGAATCTCTGCATTGGTCTTTTAGAGACTGGGCTTTTTATTTCTCATTTATGGACCACCATAAATCTCTGCATTGGTCTTTTAGAGACTGGGCTTTTTATTTCTCATTTATGGACCACCATGAATCTCTCCATTGATCTTTTGAAGACTAGGCTTTTTATTTCTCATCTATGGACCACCATAAATCTCTGCATTGGTCTTTTAGAGACTGGGCTTTTTATTTCTCATTTATGGACCACCATGAATCTCTCCATTGATCTTTTGAAGACTAGGCTTTTTATTTCTCATCTATGGACCACCATGAATCTATCCATTGGTCTTTTGGAGGCTGAACTTTTTATTTCTCATTTATGGACCACCATGAATCTCTCCATTGGTCTTTTGGAGACTGAGCTTTTTATTTCTCATCTATGGACCACCATGAATCTCTCCATTGGTCTTTTGGAGACTGAGCTTTTTATTTTTCATCTGTGGACCACCATGAATCTCTGCATTGGTCTTTTGGAGACTGAGCTTTTTATTTTTCATCTATGGACCACCATGAATCTCTCCATTGGTCTTTTGGAGACTGAGCTTTTTATTTCTCATCTATGGACCACCATGAATCTCTCCATTGGTCTTTTGGAGACTGAGCTTTTTATTTTTCATCTATGGACCACCATGAATCTCTCCATTGGTCTTTTGGAGACTGAGCTTTTTATTTCTCATCTATGGACCACCATGAATCTCTCCATTGGTCTTTTGGAGACTGAGCTTTTTATTTTTCATCTATGGACCACCATGAATCTCTCCATTGGTCTTTTGGAGACTGAGCTTTTTATTTTTCATCTATGGACCACCATGAATCTCTCCATTGGTCTTTTGGAGACTGAGCTTTTTATTTCTCATCTATGGACCACCATGAATCTCTCCATTGGTCTTTTGGAGACTGAGCTTTTTATTTTTCATCTATGGACCACCATGAATCTCTCCATTGGTCTTTTGGAGACTGAGCTTTTTATTTCTCCTCTGTGGACCACCATGAATCTCTCCATTGGTCTTTTGGAGACTGAGCTTATTATTTCTCATCTGTAGACCACCATGAATCTCTCCATTGGTCTTTTGGAGACTGAGCTTTTTATCTTTCATCTGTGGACCACCATGAATCTTTTCATTGGTCTTTTGGAGACTGAGCTTTTTATTTCTCATCTATGGACCACCATGAATCTCTCCATTGGTCTTTTGGAGGCTGAACTTTTTATTTCTCATTTATGGACCACCATGAATCTCTCCATTGGTATTTTAGAGACTAGGCTTTTTATTTCTCATTTATGGATCACGATGAATCTCTGCATAGGTCTTTTGGAGACTAGGCTTTTTATTTCTCATTTATGGACCACCATGAATCTCTCCATTGATCTTTTGAAGACTAGGCTTTTTATTTCTCATTTATGGACCACCATAAATCTCTGCATTGGTCTTTTAGAGACTGGGCTTTTTATTTCTCATTTATGGACCACCATGAATCTCTCCATTGATCTTTTGAAGACTAGGCTTTTTATTTCTCATCTATGGACCACCATAAATCTCTGCATTGGTCTTTTAGAGACTGGGCTTTTTATTTCTCATTTATGGACCACCATGAATCTCTCCATTGATCTTTTGAAGACTAGGCTTTTTATTTCTCATCTATGGACCACCATGAATCTATCCATTGGTCTTTTGGAGGCTGAACTTTTTATTTCTCATTTATGGACCACCATGAATCTCTCCATTGGTCTTTTGGAGACTGAGCTTTTTATTTCTCATCTATGGACCACCATGAATCTCTCCATTGGTCTTTTGGAGACTGAGCTTTTTATTTTTCATCTGTGGACCACCATGAATCTCTGCATTGGTCTTTTGGAGACTGAGCTTTTTATTTTTCATCTATGGACCACCATGAATCTCTCCATTGGTCTTTTGGAGACTGAGCTTTTTATTTCTCATCTATGGACCACCATGAATCTCTCCATTGGTCTTTTGGAGACTGAGCTTTTTATTTTTCATCTATGGACCACCATGAATCTCTCCATTGGTCTTTTGGAGACTGAGCTTTTTATTTCTCATCTATGGACCACCATGAATCTCTCCATTGGTCTTTTGGAGACTGAGCTTTTTATTTTTCATCTATGGACCACCATGAATCTCTCCATTGGTCTTTTGGAGACTGAGCTTTTTATTTTTCATCTATGGACCACCATGAATCTCTCCATTGGTCTTTTGGAGACTGAGCTTTTTATTTCTCATCTATGGACCACCATGAATCTCTCCATTGGTCTTTTGGAGACTGAGCTTTTTATTTTTCATCTATGGACCACCATGAATCTCTCCATTGGTCTTTTGGAGACTGAGCTTTTTATTTCTCCTCTGTGGACCACCATGAATCTCTCCATTGGTCTTTTGGAGACTGAGCTTATTATTTCTCATCTGTAGACCACCATGAATCTCTCCATTGGTCTTTTGGAGACTGAGCTTTTTATCTTTCATCTGTGGACCACCATGAATCTTTTCATTGGTCTTTTGGAGACTGAGCTTTTTATTTCTCATCTATGGACCACCATGAATCTCTCCATTGGTCTTTTGGAGGCTGAACTTTTTATTTCTCATTTATGGACCACCATGAATCTCTCCATTGGTATTTTAGAGACTAGGCTTTTTATTTCTCATTTATGGATCACGATGAATCTCTGCATAGGTCTTTTGGAGACTAGGCTTTTTATTTCTCATCTATGGACCACCATGAATCTCTCCATTGATCTTTTGGAGACTAGGCTTTTTATTTCTCATTTATGGACCACCATAAATCTCTGCATTGGTCTTTTAGAGACTGGGCTTTTTATTTCTCATTTATGGACCACCATGAATCTCTCCATTGATCTTTTGAAGACTAGGCTTTTTATTTCTCATCTATGGACCACCATAAATCTCTGCATTGGTCTTTTAGAGACTGGGCTTTTTATTTCTCATTTATGGACCACCATGAATCTCTCCATTGATCTTTTGAAGACTAGGCTTTTTATTTCTCATCTATGGACCACCATGAATCTATCCATTGGTCTTTTGGAGGCTGAACTTTTTATTTCTCATTTATGGACCACCATGAATCTCTCCATTGGTCTTTTGGAGACTGAGCTTTTTATTTCTCATCTATAGACCACCATGAATCTCTCCAATGGTCTTTTGGAGACTGAGCTTTTTATTTCTCATCTATGGACCACCTTGAATCTCTCCAATGGTCTTTTGGAGACTGAGCTTTTTATTTCTCATCTATGGGCCACCTTGTATCTCTCCATTGGTCTTTTGGAGACTGAGCTTTTTATTTCTCATCTATGGACCACCTTAAATCACTCCATTGGTCTTTTGGAGGCTGTACTTTTTATTTCTCATCTATGGACCACCTTGAATCTCTCCATTGGTCTTTTGGAGACTGGGCTTTTTATTTCTCATTTATGGACCACCATGAATCTCTCCATTGGTCTTTTAGAGACTGGGCTTTTTATTTCTCATTTATGGACCACCATGAATCTCTGCATTGGTCTTTTAGAGACTGGGCTTTTTATTTCTCATTTATGGACCACCATGAATCTCTGCATTGGTCTTTTAGAGACTGGGCTTTTTATTTCTCATTTATGGACCACCATGAATCTCTGCATTGGTCTTTTAGAGACTGGGCTTTTTATTTCTCATCTATGGACCACCATGAATCTCTCCATTGGTCTTTTGGAGACTGAGCTTTTTATTTCTCATCTATGGACCACTATGAATCTCTCCATTGGTCTTTTGGAGACTGAGCTTTTTATTTCTCATCTATGGACCACCTTTAATCTCTCCATTGGTCTTTTGGAGACTGAGCTTTTTATTTCTCCTCTGTGGACCACCATGAATCTCTCCATTGGTCTTTTGGTTACCGACCATTTGTACAGTCTTCGGGTAAGGGAGAATATCACTGTTTGTTTTATTTTATTTGTAACTCAAACCTAGAGGAGATTATATCCTTACCTGATTTTTAGTGATGTAGCGCTGATCCATTCCTTCACCGAGGATCTCATTCAGGCGTCGCCTCTGGTGCTTCAAGGTGTAGACTTTAGACACGGGAACCTTACCGAACACGCCTGTGTCTATAAAAATAATCATCTTTATAGGAAACAGGCGATGACCTGATGATGATACCTGCTAATAACAATCATCATCAAACCGATATGCATCCACTGCTTAACATGGGCCGCCCTCAAAGATCTCCATAAAGTTCATTGAGCGGAATTGGGTCGTAACCCACCACGCTGGCCCAGTACGGTTTGGTGGGTGGTCAGAGCCTCGTCTGTCATTCAACAGGGTCCCACCAGTCTGTCCCAATAATGATAGAAATTAAACGAATAATTTACCAATAAATTGCGGCCTCTTCCCGCCGAGCTGGTGGAACCTGTTCGCTGCCGTCAACTCGTGCTTGACGTACACCGTCCTCAGCAAGCCCTCGTCGAAGCACGCCTCGTACAGCGTGTGAAATTGATCAGCTACTTTATATCCGATTCTAGGGGGTCATATAACCATCATATATTTGCCGCTTAATAAATTTAAAGATATTATATATATATATATATAAGGCGTTATAGTATATATATATATATATAATATATGTCGTTTCTCTCTCCTTTGGCTTTGGTAGAATGAAAAATTTTCCTCTGTTGCCGCAGACCGTCTAGGTAGGTACCACCGCAGCGCCTATTGCAGCCGACACACAGTACTGTGCAGACATTACCGTGATCCGGTTTGAAGGACCAATAGCTATTACTGGTGGTAGTGTCTCTGTTGCCGCAGACCGTCTAGGTAGGTACCACCGCAGCGCCTATTGCAGCCGACACACAGTACTGTGCAGACATTACCGTGATCCGGTTTGAAGGACCAATAGCTATTACTGGTGGTAGTGTCTCTGTTGCCGCAGACCGTCTAGGTAGGTACCACCGCAGCGCCTATTGCAGCCGACACACAGTACTGTGCAGACATTACCGTGATCCGGTTTGAAGGACCAATAGCTATCACTGGTGGTAGTGTCTCTGTTGCCGCAGACCGTCTAGGTAGGTACCACCGCAGCGCCTATTGCAGCCGACACACAGTACTGTGCAGACATTACCGTGATCCGGTTTGAAGGACCAATAGCTATTACTGGTGGTAGTGTCTCTGTTGCCGCAGACCGTCTAGGTAGGTACCACCGCAGCGCCTATTGCAGCCGACACACAGTACTGTGCAGACATTACCGTGATCCGGTTTGAAGGACCAATAGCTATTACTGGTGGTAGTGTCTCTGTTGCCGCAGACCGTCTAGGTAGGTACCACCGCAGCGCCTATTGCAGCCGACACACAGTACTGTGCAGACATTACCGTGATCCGGTTTGAAGGACCAATAGCTATTACTGGTGGTAGTGTCTCTGTTGCCGCAGACCGTCTAGGTAGGTACCACCGCAGCGCCTATTGCAGCCGACACACAGTACTGTGCAGACATTACCGTGATCCGGTTTGAAGGACCAATAGCTATTACTGGTGGTAGTGTCTCTGTTGCTGCAGACCGTCTAGGTAGGTACCACCGCAGCGCCTATTGCAGCCGACACACAGTACTGTGCAGACATTACCGTGATCCGGTTTGAAGGACCAATAGCTATTACTGGTGGTAGTGTCTCTGTTGCTGCAGACCGTCTAGGTAGGTACCACCGCAGCGCCTATTGCAGCCGGCACACAGTACTGTGCAGACATTACCGTGATCCGGTTTGAATGGCGCTGTAGCTATTAAAATTACTGAGCAACGGGGAATAATATCTTTTGTCTCAAGGCGTAGAGCGCAATATGGTGTAGTGTATATCATCCTAACTAGCGCCGTGTTGTTATAGGGGGAGTATCACTTACCATTCCGTTCATCGTGTCGTTCAATTGAACAAAACTAACATCAATCTCGTTCTGAGTGGTAACGTCATGTCTGTGTATGATGATCTGCAGAACTGATCGGTGTCCAGATTTAGGAGAAGAAGACGTTAATTAAAGGATGATGTTCCACCTCCTCAACAACTTCCCATCAGACTAGAAATATACAGAAAGAAACTTGCCTATATCCAGTGTGACCGTCGTAACACGTAGCATCCATCGGCTCCACGGTGAACCAGGGCGGCGCGTTGCAGGTTATGCTCCTGAATTCTCCCCTCCATCTACCAGCTCGAAAGACTGTCCCAGATTGACATTGTACCTTCTGTATCAAGCAAACATCGTTTAGTGCCACCAGTGTTTCTAAAACCTATTTTTTTAGAGACTATTTATTTATTTTATTTATTATATTCTACACCTTAATTTAGGTTACAACAGACAAAGTTAGTGCTTATAGGCATTATCTAACATTCAACCTAGGACGTGAGATGGCCTCCTGAACAGATTACCGTCTTGTCGTGGCGGTGTGGCTCAATAGCCGTGGATTGGTCATCCAAGGTGAAGCGAAGTGGAACCCACCCGGCCGGCCCGAGGCGGCCGCTCCAGGTTTGAGCACCGGTTGGTTAACTGGAGCTCACCGGAGCGGCCGGGGGTGCAGGGGCGGTTTTACACTGCCGTCTACAGCCGAAATGGAGTCGCAGTTGGAGTACTCTCTGCGACTAACAGGGTAGCGGTGGGCCCAACATCGGATCCGCCGCAGGGAGCCAGGAAGAGTTTTCTCTCTTGACTTCCATGGCCTCTAGATGACAGATTCGGAGATGGAGCTGCGCGGTGCAGCTGACACTGGCGGAGGCGTTCGAAACCGTCCTTCTATGCACCGTTCTATACTTATATATATACACAAACAAATTAATATATATATATACACATATTATATACCCGTAGGCGTTAAGTAACCTAATCTCACTTTTATATGTTCCAATTAAGCATTTAAATATATTAAAAAAATAACCCGGAAGTCGCATTCATTACGACTAATTTATATATACGCAGCACTGTGTGTTGTTTTAATAAATAAAAACTTAAATGTATAGATTATAATTAAAAAATAAACACGTACAATGAAGTTGAAGTCCGTCGTCTCGTTCCCCAGGACGACGAACCTCCTCCGACCCGGGCAGCCCGCCAGCAGCGTGTCCGACCGCCGCAACAAGATGGCGCCGGTGCTCGCGTTTGGCGCCAAAAACGCGCCATTTTTGATATGAACCGGCGCGGGGTCGCCGAAATCATTTTTCAACGACAAACTGCAATCTGAATGATTAAATATTATTTAAATATATAGGGGTGGGGGGTGCGGGAAGCTGAGGATCGCATCTGGTGGAAGACATTGGGGAAGGCTTATATATAATAATAAATCAACAAAGGTTGATAATTATGACGAAATAATATTAAAGAATATCATAGAACAGCATCTATTGCAGCCGAAAAACATCGGTGTACAGACATTACCCGTATTCAGGTTTGAAGGGCGCTGTAACTTCGTCGAATAAAAAAGCGTATAAGTGAGGAGAGATCTATACCCATCAATGGACTGCCGCGGGGCGATGATGATAATATTAAGCAGTGATAGTGTAGTGTTGTAGAAAGGAATTCTACTAATCAGATTACATCCGAGTCCCAGCAGTGGGACCAATAATGTTGTTTATAAAATAAAAGTGAAATTTATTTTATTAGTCGTAAGCATCGATACAAGCGAGACGTTCACCTGATGGTAAATGATACGCCTGCTTATAACGTGGCGCTGATTAGAATGATATACACTGCATCACATTGAACTCACTGAGAGACGTAAGATGTAAAATCTAGTTAAGTACTATAGTTAAGCAATTTGCCTAGTTACAGCGCCCTTCAAACCAGAACACAGTGATGTCTGCACACTGCTGCATTAGGCGCTGTGGTGGTACCTAGATGGTCTCTGGGAACCAGAGATCTACATATATACGTCAAGCAGTACCGAGTATATATATATATATACATATACATACTACATATATATATATATACATACTATATATATATATATATAGAGATGTTGCTTCTACCGCTTAGAGGTCAGGTAAGATGGATTTCGTTTATGTGTCATTGAATCAGAAATGTGGAGATCAGCAGGAGGTCAAAGGTCATCGGATTGCAGCCTCAAGTGGTAATGGGCAGGACGCATCGCTCGAAGGACTGACGGCCGATGGGGCCCAAGGTCCAGGAAGATGTGTTGGCAGGCCCCCTCACTAGCTGGTGCGACGATCTGGTGAAGGTTTCCGGTAGCAGTTGGCTGCGGGCAGCGCGGGATCGATGGATGTAGACATCTTTCGGGAAAGCTCGTGTACAGCTGGACGTCTGTCGGCTGATAATGATGATGATGATGAAAATGGATTTTAGAAAATGCCGTCCCCTAAGGGAGTGGCGGGGGTGTTACGGCCAGCAGGGCGGGTGGGAGAGGAGCAGTACTGTGATGAAAGTCTAGACTGAATTTCATCATAAATATATATAAATATGTATAAATGTACAACATTAATCATATTTATAATGAATTGATAACAAGCGGCGGACAATGGGCTTCGTGTGCCAAGCTTCATACAAAGGAACCAGATAGTGGTTGGGTAAGAGCTGGAGCTGGAGCCGACACACAGTACTGCGCGGACATTACTGTGATCCGGTTTGAAGGACCAATAGCTATTACTGGTGGTAGTGTCTCTGTTGCCGCAGACCGTCTAGGTAGGTACCACCGCAGCGCCTATTGCAGCCGACACACAGTACTGTGCAGACATTGCTGTGATCCGGTTTGAAGGACCAATAGCTATTACTGGTGGTAGTGTCTCTGTTGCCGCAGACCGTCTAGGTAGGTACCACCGCAGCGCCTATTGCAGCCGACACACAGTACTGTGCAGACATTACCGTGATCCGGTTTGAAGGACCAATAGCTATTACTGGTGGTAGTGTCTCTGTTGCCGCAGACCGTCTAGGTAGGTACCACCGCAGCGCCTATTGCAGCCGACACACAGTACTGTGCAGACATTACCGTGATCCGGTTTGAAGGACCAATAGCTATTACTGGTGGTAGTGTCTCTGTTGCCGCAGACCGTCTAGGTAGGTACCACCGCAGCGCCTATTGCAGCCGACACACAGTACTGTGCAGACATTACCGTGATCCGGTTTGAAGGACCAATAGCTATTACTGGTGGTAGTGTCTCTGTTGCCGCAGACCGTCTAGGTAGGTACCACCGCAGCGCCTATTGCAGCCGACACACAGTACTGTGCAGACATTACCGTGATCCGGTTTGAAGGACCAATAGCTATTACTGGTGGTAGTGTCTCTGTTGCCGCAGACCGTCTAGGTAGGTACCACCGCAGCGCCTATTGCAGCCGACACACAGTACTGTGCAGACATTACCGTGATCCGGTTTGAAGGACCAATAGCTATTACTGGTGGTAGTGTCTCTGTTGCCGCAGACCGTCTAGGTAGGTACCACCGCAGCGCCTATTGCAGCCGACACACAGTACTGTGCAGACATTACCGTGATCCGGTTTGAAGGACCAATAGCTATTACTGGTGGTAGTGTCTCTGTTGCCGCAGACCGTCTAGGTAGGTACCACCGCAGCGCCTATTGCAGCCGACACACAGTACTGTGCAGACATTACCGTGATCCGGTTTGAAGGACCAATAGCTATTACTGGTGGTAGTGTCTCTGTTGCCGCAGACCGTCTAGGTAGGTACCACCGCAGCGCCTATTGCAGCCGACACACAGTACTGTGCAGACATTACCGTGATCCGGTTTGAAGGACCAATAGCTATTACTGGTGGTAGTGTCTCTGTTGCCGCAGACCGTCTAGGTAGGTACCACCGCAGCGCCTATTGCAGCCGACACACAGTACTGTGCAGACATTACCGTGATCCGGTTTGAAGGACCAATAGCTATTACTGGTGGTAGTGTCTCTGTTGCCGCAGACCGTCTAGGTAGGTACCACCGCAGCGCCTATTGCAGCCGGCACACAGTACTGTGCAGACATTACTGTGATCCGGTTTGAAGGACCAATAGCTATTACTGGTGGTAGTGTCTCTGTTGCCGCAGACCGTCTAGGTAGGTACCACCGCAGCGCCTATTGCAGCCGACACACAGTACTGTGCAGACATTACTGTGATCCGGTTTGAAGGACCAATAGCTATTACTGGTGGTAGTGTCTCTGTTGCCGCAGACCGTCTAGGTAGGTACCACCGCAGCGCCTATTGCAGCCGACACACAGTACTGTGCAGACATTACCGTGATCCGGTTTGAAGGACCAATAGCTATTACTGGTGGTAGTGTCTCTGTTGCCGCAGACCGTCTAGGTAGGTACCACCGCAGCGCCTATTGCAGCCGACACACAGTACTGTGCAGACATTACTGTGATCCGGTTTGAAGGACCAATAGCTATTACTGGTGGTAGTGTCTCTGTTGCCGCAGACCGTCTAGGTAGGTACCACCGCAGCGCCTATTGCAGCCGACACACAGTACTGTGCAGACATTACTGTGATCCGGTTTGAAGGACCAATAGCTATTACTGGTGGTAGTGTCTCTGTTGCCGCAGACCGTCTAGGTAGGTACCACCGCAGCGCCTATTGCAGCCGACACACAGTACTGTGCAGACATTACTGTGATCCGGTTTGAAGGACCAATAGCTATTACTGGTGGTAGTGTCTCTGTTGCCGCAGACCGTCTAGGTAGGTACCACCGCAGCGCCTATTGCAGCCGACACACAGTACTGTGCAGACATTACCGTGATCCGGTTTGAAGGACCAATAGCTATTACTGGTGGTAGTGTCTCTGTTGCCGCAGACCGTCTAGGTAGGTACCACCGCAGCGCCTATTGCAGCCGACACACAGTACTGTGCAGACATTACCGTGATCCGGTTTGAAGGACCAATAGCTATTACTGGTGGTAGTGTCTCTGTTGCCGCAGACCGTCTAGGTAGGTACCACCGCAGCGCCTATTGCAGCCGACAAAGACCATTACCACGTTCGGTTTAAAGGACGCTCTAGCTAGTGTAATTACTGGAGAAACGAAATTCAACATCATATGTCTGTAGCGACGAGAGCAACATGATACAGTGTATACCATCCTAACTAGCGCCATATTGTTATGGACGTATCACTTACCATCAGGTGAACGTACCGCTCGTCTCGTCGTTTAATTGAAAAAAAAAAAAAAAAATCGTATAATTAATATTCAAATGAACGCTCACGTCGCTTTGATGCTCGAATAACTGGCACAAGGTCGAGCGCGTGGTGTTGTGTAAACAACTGAACCTGCACCACTGTTGTTAGACGCTTCAGAAATATGTATATGAGTAATACATTGTATATTACTGTTAAGGTGAAGGCGGCCAGCACCGGAACACGACACGGCACGGGAAGCATCACATTAAACCGTTACACCATTAAGGACAGGTTACCAATAAGGGGTGACGACCTTCAGCATGGAGGCACCGACTTGGAGAGGAGCTGTTATGTATAATAATGTCTCACCGCTGTCCGTCCGTCTGATCGTGATCAGAGCAAATAGCGAGGAGAGGAGGATCGCGTGCAGCCGCTCCATGTCGCCGCGGCGCGCGCCACTAACGGTTCAACGTAACTGTCTGTGTGCGTGTGTGTGTGCGTGTGTACACGTGTCTAGATATGAGCGCGCGCGTGTGTGCGTGCGGCGTTAGTTTACTCAATAACGGGGCATTTGTTTAAAGAACAGGCCGCACGGACAAAACCATTGCCCTTTTGTATTGAACGCATTATAGTGATTTTGTTTCTATTATATTATTAATGGTATGAATATGAATGGTTAAGTGAACGTGGCGTTTATTAGGATGTTATACACTGCGCCACATAGCACTGCTCGTACTGACATTTTTGTCTCGTTACCACAGCAATTACATTAGCTACGAGGGCGTTTAGTTATATGTTAATCATACGAATGTTTTTTCTTTTTAATTAAACAACGACACGAGCTGTACGTTCACCTGATGTCAAGTGATACGCATGCCTATAAGAACGATGATATGATGTTCAGTTTCGTTTCTTCAGTAATTACACTAGCTTCGAACCGGAACACAGTAATATCTGTCTCATGGTGAGTGTTACCACCAGTAATACTGTTTGTAGGACAATAGACAATCATTTCATAGTATATAATTTAATGAGTAATTTTTTTTAATCGATTAATTACAGATATAATCGTGTTAGAATCTCGATAGAGATGAGTATATAGCTTCGTCCCACTTTGGATGCTGTCTCAAGCTGATAGCCACTAGTTGCGCCGTCCAAGAATAAGATGGGGGCACTCGGATGCTCAGACAGGAAGTCGTCGGATTCCAACGAATGAGGAAGACAGTCATCGCAATTCATCGAACGAGGAGCAAACAAGAACTCTGAAGCTACAGTATTTTTTTTTCTTCAATTATATGTCAAGACGAGTGGGACTTTCACCTGATGGTAAGTGATACATCTGTCTACAACATTACGCTATTAGGAAGATATACACAGCATCACATTTAACCCGTCGCTTGAAACATAACATGTTGAGTCTCGTTACCCCAGTAGCTACAGTAGCTACAGCGCCATTCAAACCGGAATGCAGCGCTCTTTAACGGCAGAAATAGGAGCCACAATGGTATCTATCCAGACGGGTTCTGGCAACGGAGACTTACCACCAGTGTATTAGAAGAGCCAAGCATAACTTCGGCTTACTCTTATTTAAGTGTTAATTTCTTTACAATGAATTGATTGAAAGGTTCTCCTGGCTTTATCTTCTCGACATTCAGCATCCTTCACACTGTTAGTATAATCAGCGGTAGATCAGCCTAAACTACGTTACACCGGTAGTATTTTTTTTTCTAAATGTTAAATACTTTACGTACTTTCTTATACCTTGTCGGATAGGTATTGAAGTCGGATACTTATTTATGTGCTTTATACGTATTTTTATTGTAAATAAAATTTTATTTTAATATTAAATAAAAATGTAAGTATGACGCCTTATTATTTACTGTCACGACTTTCAAAGAACCTAATTTAAAAGTTTTAGCCGCTAAGTGATGATTATTCATTTAATTTAATGAAACAATGATTAAACAAAAATTGTTGTATTAAAATTTGTGTATAAGTAAGAAATAAAATCATCGAATATTTTCCTAGAAAATCGGGGATTTTTTGACAAATATTTAATAAATTAATAACTCCAGCAGTGTTGTCTCTGTATGGTGTATTCTATACATAGATAGACAGGATACGAGCTATACTTTAGCACCTACACATTATTTACTCCTATTACCTTTCACCCTTTATAACGTCAAACAAGAACATAAACATTGGACCACATAGCGCTTGCAGCCTTAAGATGTTGTCTCGTTACCGCAGTAATTTTACTAGTTCCAGCGCCCTTTAATGCACACAGCCCCAACAGGGATATACCACCAGTACAGGTTGATATATATTACTGGTGGTAGTGTCTCTGTTGCTGCAGACCGTCTAGGTAGGTACCACCTCAGAGCCCATTGCAACCGACAGGCAGTAATATTCCGGTTTAAAAGGCGCTGTAGCTACTGTAATTACTAGGTAACGAGACTTAAGTCTAAAAGCGGTTAGCGCAATTTGGTGCAGTGTATATCATCTCAACTAGCGCCATGTTGAAATGGGCGTTTCACGTACCATCAGGTGAACGTCTCGTTCGTCTCGCAATATATAGTGTATTAGAAATTAAGAATTAGGGGTGTAAGCGGTCCCCCACAAAACTCACGGAATCTAAGTCCACCTCACGAGCTCGTGGTGCAGCCTGCTAATCACCAAACGAGGTTTTGGCTCCCACGAACCCACGTCGGGCCGGCGCGGTGAGAAATGATCCAAATCCCTTTCATATGAACGCTTTCCCGATCCTGTGGGAATCTTTTGAGGGAAGGCCTTTGTCCAGCAGTGGACGTTCATCGGCTGATGATGATGACGTATTAGAAGTAAAACACAGTTAATCACAAATCATTTATTATCGGTAACTATTTACAAAATTTACAAATGAATGACAACAAAACTTATTGACACGAGCGGACCAGCAGCAGCCTACAGTTATCACCACATGGTAACAAGGGGGGCGTGGGATGAAAGCGAGGAGATGGTGGTGTGAGGGTTTGAAGCAAACGAGGCTACCTAACAATAACTCTGCCATCTCTTACATATAAAGTTTTATTATTAAGTGTAAAGTAAGCGGGTCGCTTTCAAGTAATCACTTAAATAAATAACACAGCGGATTGTTGTTACGTTGTTGTTGTTGTTAGGTTATCTGTTCCCCCTCGAGGTGGGGGTGCGCGGTGCAACCGGTGCTGGTAGAGATGGTGGAGGTATGCGAAAGCGTTCCCGTGGTCCCGCCGTAAAGCGACGCAGGTGGAACATCGTCGGGTTTAATCGGTGCATTTCCGACATAAATTGTCTTTGCCCCCGCGAGGGTAGGTATGCAAAGACATTTTCTCCCCGTAAAGCAAAAAAAAAATGGTTAGGTTAGGTTAGGTTAGGTTAGGTTAGGTTGTTCGTTTATCCCCCCTGATTGGGTTCCGCTTTGCCGTGGTGGGGGGGCTTGCGTGCCACAATGATCTTCGAGGCTATGCCGGATAGGTGCAACCATACCGGACAGGCTTGGGGTGAGTGGCCTGACCAAACGGAACCCGGGAGAGGCAGGCCTTGCTGCTGCGAAGGTGGCGGCATGGCCAGCGGAGATCGTAATCCCCATCTGAGTGTCGTGGTCACGTCTCGCGGCTCAGTGGGGACCGAGGAGCTTGCCTTAATTGGCCGTCTCGCGAGGAAGAAAACCTCTATAAAAAATCACCCCAAATCCCAAGTGGCGACGCAGCGCGAGGGGATGCATGGCTAGTGGGTATGCTAGTCGCTACTGCGGACCAGCACAGGGTACCGGCCGACACCCTGTGGCTAATAGGCTTATCCGGGAGCAGAGGGCACCTCCCGGATGGACTTTCCTTTCCCTCACACTCGTGGGACTAGCATGGAAAATTTGAACTTTATTAAAACTTCGAGCGACGACGACGATGACGACTGCACATCGGTACATAGTGTTGAATCGCGCAGCGTCCAGGCTGAGGAGAAGATCGGAAGGAGAACGAGGGCGTCTTCACGACTCTCCCGAAGACAACCAGGCGGTGACATGTCGACTGACAATGACAATAACGACGGCGACGACAACACGTCCGCTACATCGGACACCAACAAAGCGGCACAATACCGAAAACGACCGGCCAAGTCTTCGGATGAAACCGGAAAAGAGAACACCCGCATGAAGGGTTCTCACGCCAAACGTGGCAGATGCAAGCCACGGACCACTGGCGAGTACGTCGGCTTGGCCCAGGCCAAACGTGACCTGACGGCGGCTGAGCGGGAGATCCTTGCGGTGGAAGCCGACAAGGAAGTAACAAATTTGACCAGAAGAATCGTACCACTACGTGGGTCGCGACCTGTGAGCGTGGCCAGTTCAGAGACTGAAAATGAAGTGGCCACTGCCAGTGCATTAGGCGCCACAATATCATCCGGCCTTGCTGCGATAACTGGAGTGGCCAGGAAATCGAAGAATCTGAGCGGGCCATGCATTAAGGCGATTAAAGAGGCAACAACGGCCATACAAGAGGCCGTCGTAGTGCTTCTCGACAGGTCGGCGTCGGCGAAGACGAGAGCGCTCGAGACGGCGAACGCGCGCCTCACGAAGGAAGTAGCCGAACTTCGTGAGGAGCTAAACAACATTAAAAAGGCTACCAACGCCCCATCTGTGGCGTTAACACCAAACACACATATGGAGGAACTACTGCAGAGGGCAGTGAGAGAAGCAGTGGCACAATCCAGCGCCAGGCTGGACGCCCGGCTGGAGTGCTTGGAGGAGCGTCTGCTTCCGGAGCCGCGCATACGGCCACCTTTGGCTTCCGATGCTAAAGCACGGCAAGCCGACGTTGACGTACCTACGCGGCTCAAGACCCGTGCTGAGCCGCCGGCGTGTAACACAACGTTAATACCACCGGCAAATCCTGGCCCTTCTTTTAGAAAGGCGAAAGGAAAGAAGAAGACACCGGCGCTTAGCGCGCCAATCAACATAACACCAGCGGACCCGTCCCCTTCGACAGAATGGACGGAGGTTGTGAAAAAGGGGCAAAGGAAGGGAAAGGGGGCCTCGGCTAAACCGCCCCAAAGAGAAAAGGTCCGAAAACTACGTGCCCCTAAAACCGCGGCCGTAATAATATCACTTCGACCAGAAGCGGAGGAACGTGGCATCTCTTACGGCGATGTCATTAAGGAGGCCAGGAACAGGGTCGATCTGACTGCCCTGGACATACCGGCAGTAAAGTTTAAAGTAGCTGTCACTGGGGCAAGGATACTGGAAATCTCGGGTGATGGTAACACTGAAAAAGCGGACGCTCTAGCATCAAAACTGAGAGAAGCTCTAGGCGAGAATGACATCAGAGTCTATAGGCCACAGAAGTGTGTGGAGATGAGAATTTCCTGTCTCGACGACTCGGCGACAACACAAGACGTCGCAGAAGCGATCGCTCGCTTTGGACAATGTTCTGCCGAATCAATCAAGGTCGGCGTCATCCGCCACGATCGTAGCGGTAGAGGCACCGCCTGGATCAGCTGCCCAGTGGAGGCTGCCAAGAGGGCGATGGCACCCGACGTTACGATCCATGTCGGGTGGACTGTAGCACGACTGACACTGCTGCCCAATCGGGGTATGCGGTGCTACCGTTGCCAGGAGGCCGGTCACGCAATGGCGAAATGTACCTGCGAGACAGACCGTAGCGGGCTCTGCTTCCGCTGTGGGCAGCCAGGCCACACTTCGGCAAAATGTGAGGCTCCTCCGCACTGCGCCGTATGTGAAAGCCAAGGCAAACCGGCGGATCACCGCGTTGGTAGCAGTGCTTGCGGCAAACCCGCTAGAAATAAGAAGGGGAAATCCGCTCAGGCTCAAGCGTCCCAGAAACTCCCCGATCCACCGGCGAGCACCTCTGGAGCAGAGAAGGACGCGCAAATGGACCTGTAATTGATGGCCAACATAAAGATACTGCAGGCCAACCTTAACCACTGCGCCCGAGCACAGGACCTGATGGTCCATTCGATGGCGCAGTGGCTTATAGATATCGCGGTTGTGGCTGAACCCTATCGGGTTTTACCCCGAAACGACTGGGTCGGGGACAAAGACTCTCTGGTCGCACTTGTCTTCGGTCCCAAAATCACAGATCCCTCACCAGGGAACGTGATTAGGGGCCACGGATTTGTCGCCGCCAATCTCGGAATGTTCACAGTTGTCGGGACATACTTCTCCCCCAACAAAACGCTAGCAGAGTTCGAGTCCTTCCTCGACCAACTCACGCCGCTAATCGGCAACGCCTCTTGCCCTGTAATTGTCGCTGGAGACTTCAATGCGAAATCAACGCTATGGGGATCGCCAGCGACGGATACGAAGGGTCGGACGGTTGTCGAATGGATGACAGCGATAGGCCTTGTCGCCGCGAACAGAGGAACTGTAAGCACATGCGTCCGACAAAATGGAGAGTCAATTGTTGACATAACGCTGTCGAGCGCCAACATCGCCCAGCGGATAATACAATGGCGAGTGCTGGATCGGGTAGAGACGTTATCGGATCATCGATACATCCGTTTTGACGTCTCCGCCCGAAACCCTAGCAGTGCGGCAAGGGCTCTCTATGCAGAGAGCGGTCCGAGGTGGGCGCTGAAGCGGCTAAATAAAGAAGTCCTGCGCGAAGCTGCCATCGTACAATCGTGGCTACCTCTCCCGGTCCGGACAGACGTTGATGACGCCGCGGAGCGTTTAAACGAGGCTATCCAAAACGTCTGCGATGCGGCCATGCCCCGGATTAAGGCTCACAACCCCCGGCGGCAAACCTACTGGTGGCGCCCGGAGCTGCAGCACCTCCGCCAGGAATGTGTCGCAGCCAGGCGTCACTACACGAGGTACCGAAGGAGAAGAACGAGAGGGCCGGAAGAGGAGGCTAGTTTGTACGAAAACTACCGCTCTGCTCGTCGCAATCTCAGTGGCGCTATACGGAGGGCCAAAGCGGACGCCTGGAATGAGTGGCTCGAAACGCTCGATAGGGACCCGTGGGGTAGGCCATATAAATGGGTGAGACAAAAACTTCGTCCTGCCGCTCCACCGGTGACCCAAAGTCTCGAACCCGTACTTCGGGAGAACGTACTCTCGGCGCTATTTCCAAATAGAGTCGAGTGGTACCCTCCAGCCATGGTACCAGGACCACGACAGGCCGAGATTGACGACGGCGAAGCTCCTCCCGTAACACCAGCGGAGATGGAAGTCGCAGTTCGGAAGATGGCAGCTAGGAACACCGCGCCTGGACTGGACGGAGTTCCGGGACGCGCGTTGTTTCTAGCTACAAGAGAGATGGAGGCGCATGTGCTTGCTGTTCTAACGGCTTGCGTAGTTCAGGGCCGCGTTCCATGCCGATGGAAAACAGGCAAGCTGGTTCTACTTCGCAAACACGGACGCCCGGCAGACCAACCCTCGGCGTATCGCCCAATTGTGTTGCTCGACGAAGTGTGCAAAATATTAGAACGGGTGCTCGTGGCGCGCATATCGAAGCATCTGGAGGTCGTTGGCCCTAACCTCAACGACAACCAGCATGGCTTTCGCAGGGGTCGGGCAACCATTGGGGCGATAGCGTGTCTACAAGCGATAGTAGAGGAACAGGTGACACGGGGTGGGGTAGTGCTGGCGGTATCATTGGATATCTCCAACGCCTTTAACTCCCTGCCCTGGGAAACCATAAAGCAGGGTCTTCGCTATCACGGAGTACCCACTTATTTGCAGAGGACAATCGCCAATTACTTATCGGCACGCTTGGTGCGTTTTCCCACCCAACAAGGATGGTCTGAGCGAGAAGTTGTTTGCGGTGTTCCACAGGGGTCAGCTCTAGGGCCACTCCTGTGGAACATCGGTTATGACTGGGTCCTGCGAGCTGCAACGCTACCTGGCACCACAGTGTTATGCTATGCGGACGACACGCTAGTGATAAATCGGGGTAAAACGCACCGTGAAGCAGCGGTTCTTGCGACAGCATCGGTCGCACACATAGTGCGAAGGATACGCGCCCTGGGACTTGAGGCAGCCCTCGAAAAAACAGAGGCCCTCACCTTTCACGGACCCAGAAACGCACCGCCACCGAATCTGGCAATAACAGTCGGAGGGACAAGGATAGAAGTCGGCAGAACCCTAACGTACCTGGGCCTCACCCTTGACAGCCGTTGGTGCTTCAAGGAGCATTTCCGACGGTTGTATGAAAGGGTGTCCAAGTCTGCTGCAGGCCTAGCTCAACTCCTGCCCAACTTAGGAGGTCCGAGTCTAGGATGTCGGCGCCTGTATCTTGGCATAGTCCGGTCAATGTCAACGTACGGAGCGCCAATCTGGGCGAAAAACTTATCCCCAGAAAACAGGCGGATACTTAACAGGCTGCAAAGAGTCATGGCCATAAAAGCCATCCGGGGATATCGAACTATCTCCGGAAACGCAGCATGCGTCCTGGCCGGCAGTATACCCTGGGACCTGGAAGTGGAGTCGCTTGCCAACATATATTGGCGCCACGCTGAAGCACGTACAAATGAAGAAGACGTCTCACCGGCGAGAATAAAGCGATGGAGGGTCTCAGAACGCGACAGAGCACTGACGACGTGGACTGAGCGACTGGCAGAGACGCAGGTCAGCGTGGATCTGATCGCTGCTGTTTGCCCAGTTCTCAGAAGATGGGTTGACCGCACACACGGCGCGCTTTCCTTCCACCTCACACAGCTAGTGACCGGACACGGCTGCTTCGGCCGATACCTGTGTGAGTTGGCTAGAAAGGAACCAACGACGGCTTGTCACCACTGCGATGAAAGCGTGGATACGGCGCAGCACACATTGCTTGTCTGTCCCGCTTGGGACACACAAAGAGCGACACTCACCATCGTCATTGGAAGAGACCTCACTCTAGCAGCGTTGATCTTGGCCATGACTGAGAGTGAAGAGAAGTGGCAAGCCGCAGAAACCTTCGCGCACGAAGTCATGTCGTGCAAGGAGGAATCGGAGCGGAGAAGGGAAACGGAAGCGCTAGATCCCGCGAGAAGGCTAAGGCGCAGAAGGCGAGCGATCGCCGAACATCACACTCTGCCGCCTTAGCAAGGGTTATCAGGGCGGCGGCTCGGGGCGCCGTCGTCCATGACATGAAACCCTTGAGTCGGTTGGATGGTGAGCCGTGTGTTCCGGCTCATCACGACGTGGACTGGGGGAGCCGTCCCTCCCTCGAGTAGAGCCTGCCTACGAGGCAAGCATCCGCGGCAGGGTCGTGGAAGTATGCTCGCGCGTTCCCGTGGCCCTGCCAATAGCGGAGAGAAGTAACACCGGTGGGGTTTAGTGGGTATCCGGATGCCCTTCAGGCGCCGGGAGCCCCACATACCACAGGGGGAAGCTTATCTTCCCCCACGCCCCGTGTGTATGCAATTCAATGCATTCCCCATCGAAAACAAAAAAAAAAAAAAAAAGGTTGTTCGTTTATGCTCGTATAACGTATATACCTAACGTTACAAAGTACATTGACCGTTATTGAGCAAAACTAGCGTTTCATTTATCAGTTTTCATTGTATGTGTACATTAAAGCAGGGGCGGACTGGGACCTAAGCTACCCGGACGCGTGTCTAGGACCAGTATTATTTGGGGTCTGAAAACTGAAACCGGACAGGACTGAACAGGTTGAAAGGACTGCACCACGCCGATCGCCAACCTTCACTAGTTGGAGAGGCGCTTTAATAAAAAGTACACTAAAATCATACTAGCAAACGCAAAGTATGTTATGAGTGAATAGTAGGCTTGGAATTAGTGTTGTGTACGGCCCGCTATAGTCCGCCACTGCATTTAGGCATTCAGTACTGATATTTAGTGCGAGCGAAAGAAGAGAGGGAGAGAGAGAGAGAGAGAGCGAAAGAGTGAAAGCGAGGGAGCTCGGGAACTAAATAGTCAGCGAGATCGAGGGCGAGGGCGCGAAAGAGCGAGAGGAAAGACGCTCTCGTTCTTTATCGTTTGTTAATAGACAAAGATGTTGTTCTATAATCAATAAATTGTTTTGGTTATTGCCATCGATATTCTATTACGCGGTTAGTTTTTAAAATGATGTATAAAACAAAAATCGATTTAGGGAACGAGAAAATATTGTTGTAAAATATAACACGAGTGTCACACGCGGCGACTCAATATTGTTAATTTGCGAGAGAAAGAGCAAGAGAGAGACGGATGTACTGTTGGGGCTGTTGGCAGAGGGAGCTAGTCTGCATGGTGTGGGTAGTTGGAGCTTTGGGGGCCCGACCGTAAGACGCGCGATAGGGTTACTATATAGAAACTATATCAGGCGCACTCTCTCGTCAAATATTCAAACAAACCATAATGCGTAAACATCACTGATCCGGTTTGACGGCGCTGTAGCTATTGAAATAGCGAGACTTAACATTACTCACGGCGACCAGCGCAATATGATGCAGCGTATATCATCCTAACTAGCGCAACTTTATGGGCAGGCGTATCACTTACCATCAGATGTACGTCTTGCTCATCACTTCTACATATAAAAAAAAAACACGCATTGTATACAACAATTACTAAATGTATAATAAAACAGTAAACTATTTACAAAGGCAGTCAAGTCATGTTAAAGAATTAACAACTACAAGAGGGTACATTAATAATAAAAATCTATTCTTAATAATAATACACTAAGACATTATTACTTTTCTTTGCACATACAAAATCCACATACATGGCCATAGCCATATCGATTGTAGTGGGGATTTTTCAAGGAGGCCTACGTCCAGCAGTGGACAATCGGCTGATAATGCTGAACTCCAATTATTTTCAATTAAAAAAAAAATCATCATCATTATCATAGACGATAGACGTCCACTGCTGGTTATACACTTCCCTCAGAGATCCCTTTGTTTGTAAGGTTTCAATTAGAGGGGGAATTGGTCCATTTTCCGCAAAGCTGGCCTAATGCTGATTGGTGGGAGCCAGAGGCTCGTTTGTTGAGTAGCACGTGGCACCGCGAGCTGGTGAAGTTGGCTTGGGCTCCTCGAGTTATTGTGCGGAACCCGTTACATTAAAGGAATATAATTGAACAATGTTGGTTGCATATAATATTGACGATCAAAATTGATATTATATAATTTTAATAATCATCACAAGTATATACACTACATACACCGTAAACGCATTTCACTGAACTATACAATATTAATTTATTATTAAATTTTAAAACTAATGATAAACGTCACACTACTTTAATAAGCGAGAGAGAGAGAGAGAGAGAGGGATAGAGAGAGAGAGAGAGGGATAAATGCGTTATTAAAGTGTAAGCGAGAGGTAAGATAAAGACATATTTTACAAAAGACGGGAGGTTCGCTCGTTCTTGGAAATTATTACACTAAGTTTACTACATTTATATATATATATATATTTATACTATAATATTACCTACCTAGTAAATAATAAACAAATCCTTATTATTAGTAAAAAATTAAAAAATCTAAATCTATCAATACGCGGCCAAAAATGACTGCAACGCAAATAAGCTCTTACATCGGAGCATTGGTCACTTCCCGGAACCAATCGGCCGGCCCGCAAGAAGTTCTTCCAGCCTTAAATACTAACCTTAAATAATAGCTCAAAACAAATACGAATAGGCTTCAATTACGGCATCTAAATAATCACTTAAAATACGCACATAAATAATTTCCCAAAATACACAAATAATTATACGCTTAAAATACTCACCTAAATAACTACTTAAAATACGCACCTAACTTCTTAAAATACACAAATAATTACACGCTTAAAATACTCAACTAAATGTCCACTTAAAATACGCACCTAAGTAAGTTCCTAAAATACGCATATAATTAAACGCTTAGAATACTCACCTAAAGAACCGCTTAAAATACGCACCTAAATATAATGTAATTGCTATTGAAACCTCGCTCTGTGAAATACGCATCTAACTTCCGAAAATACGCAGATAATTAAATGCTTAAAATACTCAAATGCAAAACACGCCTAAAATACGCACTTAAACAACTTCCTAAAATATACAAATAATTAAATACTTAGAATACTCACCTAAATATAATGAAATTTCTATTGAAACCCCGCTCTGAAGTTATGCTTACTTAGATTTTCTAGACTAGTGCGCTTTACCACCAAGGACTACATCGCCGCTTACCATCAGGTGGGATCAGAGTCAATCGCATATACAATAATAAAAATAAAAACATGGTATAAAAATGTATTAATGGGGAAAATTCAAGGTCAACAGTGGAATGTATTATTACCGGTAATTAGTAGATAAGTAAACTGCTAAATTATCATCGTGTAGCGTTTAGTGCTTATCATATCCCTCTCCTGTTCCATATTATAGTATAGTACTTCCTTAGGATTTTGGGCAAATACTAGAGAAAAGGAAGGTAGTTGAAGAATCCGATACAATAGAAATCGAGAGGCTGGTAAAGAGAACCGAACATCGTGGGAGAAACGAAAACCTGCAGACTCCGTTGGATAGGCAACTTTCTGAAGATGAGGAGTGGATGGTGGCGTCAGAAATTGGTACTTATTGAAGGATACCATAGAGCACGATGTAGACGAGCTCCAAGCAGTGGACTGACAGGAGGCAGTGCGAGACGGAAACCAAGACCCACCTGAGGACGTTGTGGCATTGGAGTAAGAAGTTGAAGCATTGGAGTAAGAAGTTGAAGCTAATGATGAAGAGTATTCACACTGGATACTCTGACTGCTGGATGTAAATACCTCCATTTATGATTAACCGAGTTAAACACTGCACCATGACAGCATTGAAACCGGATTAGGTAATAAAACACCATTCAAATAACAGCACAGAAATGTTTGACAACTGCTGCTTAGCGGCCGGTGTCAGTTGTGGTGATAACTACAGAGACCGTCTCCAGGACGATAGATCCACAACCACTGCACCGCTGCACCACAATATGTGATGATACAAGAACATGTCTTCATCCATCTCACCTGTAATATAATTAAACAATAAAAAACTAAGATATACTTAACATATATACACTATGAACTTTCACACCAGGGCTAGTACTCGTCGGCCATGATGAGGACGATGAGGGCAGTCCATCCGGTGAACGGCCGGCAGCCGGACCCTCTGCCGTCCTCCGAGGAGTACTGCTCCCAGAGGTATCCCGTCTTCTTGTACTCGGACAGTACGTTACCTGGTGACAGTAGATTAATTGCTAAATAGAATAATCACTGGCCATCTTGCTGGTAAACTGAGATGATGATATTTTGGTGATGAAACGGTCAGCCGCTCCCATTTCCAGTTTGAAGGGTGATGTAATTAGAGAAGTTACTGCAGTATCATCATCATCAGCCGACAAAGATCCACTGCTGGACATAGGTCTCTTCCAAAGATATCCACATAGCATGGCCTCTGGTACCGCCAAGCACTACTGGCCGCAGTATGTAGGGGTTCAAATGGGGATTTGGACTATTTCCCACCACGCTAGCCCAATGCGGGTTGGTGGGAGCCAGAGGCTCGTTTGTTGATTAGCAGGCTGCACTACGAGCAGGTGAGGTCGGTTCCGGTCCTAGAGTTGTTGTGCGGGACCCCTCAGTTACTGTGGTAACTAAACCTTAATAACTTATACTACAAGGCAATGGGCAGAATGAAACACAGCACCAGTGTATACCAATATAGCTCCACGTTGTTACTGGCATATCATCAGGTGAACATTTTGTTTAACACAAAACATTTTACTTGTCTGTGTGTCTGTGCGTGTGCGTGCGTTCGTGCTGTGTGTGCGTGTGTGTGCGCATGTAAGTGCGTGTGCGTGCGTGTGCGCATGTAAGTGCGTGTGCGCATGTAAGTGCGTGTGCGTGCGTGCGTGCGTGCGTGCTGTGTGTGTGTGTGTGTGTGTGCGTGTGTGTGTGCGTGTGCGTGTGCGTGTGCGTGTGCGTGTGCGTGTGCGCGTGCGCGTGCGCGCGCGTGTGCGCATGTAAGTGCGCATGTAAGTGCGTGTGCGTCCGAGTGTCCATGCACGTGCGCGTGTGCGTGCGGTGAGACTCACGGACGAGGTTGTCGCGCAGGCGCGCGTGCAGCTCGCGGGCGCGGCGCGCGTGCGGCCCGGCGCGCGCGTACTGCCGCAGCGCGCGCAACGCGAGGTAGTTCACGTTGAGCCACACCTGCCCGCGCCAGTACGCCGGGTCGTGCTCCGTGTTGCGCTTCATGTACAGCGGCGACGACTTCGACAGCGACCTGCTCACGCACACACATACACACATACACCATATAATATAGGAGTGACGCGTATTTATCATGACATACATACATATATATCACGCCTCGTTCCCAACGGAGTAGGACGAGACCATCTCTCTCCAATTGCGACAATCCTAACACACCTCTCTCGGTTCCTCCACTTTGATGAGCGTTTTTAACTTTTGGTTGTTAGAGATTAATCTCATATTCATCATCCTTTCTTTTAAGTAGTATGCAAATATTACTGTGATTCCAAATGAGGAGTTCCTGTCATCATCATCAGCCGATAGACGTCCACTGCTAGATATAGGCCTTTCACAAATATCTAAGGAGTTCCTATATATAATGGTAATGAGAACCAATTATTTTGCATCACAATGAATCCACCTCATATCATAGACTTTCTTTTGAATTCTTTACAATAACATACCTCAGTCCAAACGGAGACCAGAGCAGCTCGGGTTTGTCCAGGTTCTCCAGGATTTTACCAAGTTTCTCGCTTTCAGGCTTCAGCACCATTAACAGCATGGGGAACAGCGATACGTATCCTGGAACGATATCAGTCGGTCCCATTACAATTTTTTTTTTCTATGGTTATGCTGGAATTTGGAGAGTATAGTATGTAAGGCTCCAGTGCGCAGCGTTCGGGAGATTACGCAGCATCTTTTCGTCTCAAATGCCGCAGTGTATGAAGACAAGTCATCAACTCGTGCGTATTGCCAGTATTGACATATGGAACTGAGACATGGCCCATACTACCGGCCTTATAAAAAGGCTGAAAGTCACTTAAAGAGCAATGGAGAGGACTATGCTCGGAGTTACTCTGCGCGATCCAATCAGAAATGTGGGGAACCGCAGAAGGATTAACGTCATTGCCATAGTCCTAAAGATTGCTAGACTTAAGTAGCAGTGGGTAGGGTATATCGCTCGAAAGACCGACAACCGATGGATCAGTGAGGTCCTCAAGTGGCGCTCGCGTACCGGTAGACGTGGTGCTGGGAGTTCTCCCACAAGATGGACCGACGATCTAGTGAGAATCACTGCAGCCCACTGGACGCAAGCGATGCGAGGCCGATTGATGTGAAAATCTTTGGGTGAGACCTATATCCAGTAGTGATCGTCTATCGGCTGATGATGATAATATATAAGTAAAGGTCACGAATGATTTTTAAACGACATTGAGGAGTTGGAAGTGGTGGTGATCGACGGCGGTGGAGAAATGGTAACGAGTCCAACAATCATGTTCTAAATGTTCTAATGGGTTCATAACCCATAAGTACTTCTTAGCATTGTCCGTGTGTGCAAGTGTTCATGTATCGATTTTGTTTTTTTTTTTAACAGTCCCACTGTTTTAGATGGTGGACCTGATGGCGGTCCATATACCGATTGTATGTGTGATAATTTTTTTACAGACCTTATAAATTAGTAGTATTGTCGTTTAAATTATAGTGACGAGCACTCACCGAATGCGGAGGTGACGAGGCGCGGCTTGGGCGGCGCAGACACAATCCTCACCACTCTCGGTGTTTCGTTCGGCGACTTCGGCTGCTGGCGGGCGAGTTTCACGCTGTCTGTGTGGAGCCCTGGTGAAGAAAAGAAAAAGTGAAAGAAATTCTGGTAAATTTTTAAGAGAATGAGATGTGGTCATTATAGTAGTGGTGAAAGTCCAGAGACCGAGATACGGAGAGAAAGAGATAGACTGACACATTGAGAGAGAGAGAGAGAGATATATATATATGGAGACGATTGTAAATGAATAGACATTTTTTATCAATTTGATGTAGGAAATAAATGAAGGAGAATACGTAGAATAAAATAATTAATAAGAGTTTCATCGTTTTCTCTTACTCTTCCCGTAAAATTAGTAGAAGTTAGTAAGTTGTAGTTAGTCATAAAGTAGCCGTACTTCTGCTCTAAGAGCATTCAATAGGAAGAGAGACGTGGGAGAGACAGAGTTCCGGCTGAAAGTGTTGAGAGTTGATCCACACCTTATCGTGGCGGTAGGGCTCAGTAGCCGTGGCTTGGTCACTCATGGTTAAGCTAAGGGAAACCTACCAGGCCAGGATCCGTTGTCCAGGTGACTATAAAAGGCTGAGAGGAGAGCGCGCTGTATATCGTATTAGAACGAAAAGAAGTGTTAACAACCCCCCGAGATGAAGCAGCGGGGATCAGCTGGTGCTGGCGGTAACGCAGTCGGTGCATATCCGACATAACCCTGTCTTTGCCCACGCGAGGGTAGGTAGCCGGCTTTTTAAAAATAATTGTACCATGTCGCCCTGGTATCGAGGCTTCCGCGCAGGCATTTACCCAGGGTAAACAAAAAATTGAGTTTGAGAGAGAGAGAAGGAAAGAGAAAGATGAGAGAATAATATACATATTTTTCATGTATATAATAATAGATAAAATAAATCTGTACGTTATTCGTAGGTACAAGGTTATTGTAACCTTACCGTAGTCAGCGTACGTCTGGGTGCGTGGCGACCAGTGGAGCTGGTTGAGGAGTTCCTCGTCGCCGAGCTGCTCTCTAGTCGCTTCGAATCTGCAAAGAAGTTCAAGATCACTCATGAGACATATTCTTAACAAATTAGGTGATGTAGCAGGGAGATGTTTATATCATTAAATAAAAAAAAAATTTAAACAAATTTGAGAAGGAAAGTGGAAGTCTATGGTAGGTTTCGCATCAGAGAGCCATAGATAAAGAGATGCCAATATTGGCCATACCTTTTTTATTTCTTCAATCAGTTAAACGTAGCATAGCAGTCGTAATGTGGTGAAATGTACGTCATCTTGATCAGAGGCACATTAAGTAGTATATATCAATTATCATCAGATTTTTTTTTCCTCGAAGTGACGATGCTAGCGATACTTTCACCTATCATCAGTATCGGCGGACAGACGTCCACTGCTGGACAAAGGCCTCCACCGAGGATCTCCACATCGATCGATCCTGGGCTGCCCGCAGCTTTCACCAGATCATCGCACCGCTTCGTAAGCGGCCTGCCAACGCAGTGCCTTCCGGTATACGGTCGCCACTCGAGGACCTTGCTGCCCATCGGCTGTCAGTCCTTCAAGTCGTGTGTCCTATCCATTGCCACTTGAGGCTACCAATCTTTTAGACTATCTCGGTGACCTTAGTTCTGAGGATCTTCCACCTAATGGTATGTAATTCGTTCGTTCATAACGGCGTCGCACTAGTTAGAATGCTATACACTGCACGATGACGTGCTCGTCGTTTTGAGACAAGATATTGTCTCGTTACCTCAGTAATTACACTAGTTACAAAGCCCTTCAAACCGGATCGCAGTATGTTCGCACAGTACTGTCTGTCGGCTGCGATAGGCGCAACGGTCGTACCTAGACGGTCAGCACCGACAAAGATATACCACCAGGGTGGTTAATCATGAAACTTATAAAGGTCACATACTTGGAGGTGTCCCTCTGCAGCAGTGCAGCGATGGTGGCCATCGCGTCGGCGGCCGCGTACATCCAGCAGCGCAGGTCCACGTGCCGCTCGACGTCCGAAGGGTGCGACGCCCTGCAACGGACAATCCAATTCGTCTCGCGATTGTTTACTCAGCATATCTCCACCATCATCACCACCACATTCACACTTGACGATGATCACGGCGAAATATACTCGCATCTATGTCCGCGCAGTAAATACACCACGACCGGATGCGCTTCTAAAACATTCTGCAATAACGTACAGACGCGACGCTAGTGATGCGCGGCGTCGAGTACGGGCGAGACGTATTTACCGCTACCAAGTATCAAAACCTAGTATTTTTATAATTTCGTTTTGTTTTAACTAAAGAATAAGTTAGGTTAGTAGTGATGGTATTGTATAATAATCGATATAAACAGACATCATTTGCTGCTTCTGCTATTCATCATCATCAGCCGTCGGCTTTTGGGCTTAAATTGTTTTTTTTTTTATAATTATTACTTTTGTGGATACAATCTAAATTCTAATGAATATTGGTGTTTAACAAAAATACTTGTAATTAATAATTTAAATTATATATTTATCATCATCATCTTCATCAGCCGGTAGACGTCCACTGCTGGACATAAGCTTCCCACAAAAGATCTCCACATCGATCTGACTCGTGTTGCTCGCGATTATATATTTATAGGCTTTTATATATATTTTTTTTAATTTTTATTAAATGTTTATATATATTTATGTATTTTATTTATTACATTAGTCGCTAGTATTTGATAGTCTATATTAATCAGCACTTAAACTAAAGTGTCTTCAAGGTAAACGATAACGAACTGTCGTTACAAACATAACTAAGACCCTGTGATGTATTACTCTTCATTATCATCGTCGTCAGCCGATAACAATCCGTGCTGCGTTTGAAATTGGAACGAACCGGTTTGTTCTAGAACATTCCATGGACGAACAGATACAGTTATCCCCCCCCCCCACCTCCCTCCATAACACGGTACTCTTATAACGCATTTTCAATCGCCCGTACTCCTCGAGCATTCCCCGATATATATATCGCGGGGATTTCCCGCATTATATTTCTGTACTGTGATATTTACGATTTGTACAGTTCATAATTAATTTAGCGCGTGCGCGCGCATGCGTCAAGTGTTTTGGTTATAAAATTTGCTTATTTTATTAAATTTGTATATTAAAAGGATTTAGGGACATAATATTGTTTTTTCTTAATATTCGATTTAGATCCTCTTTAGCGAGAAAATTTATAAGTAACGCTTTATACGGGAATACTTCTACAATGCGTTTGCCTAGGGAATATTTTTTTCAAAACGAAGAACAGTCGGGTAGTATGAAATATAAAAAGTTATGGCAAAGAGATTTATAAACAATTGAATAATAAGAAAAAAAATTATAAAATACGTAAAAAAATTATTTTAACTTTGAATCTGAGTATTTTAAAACTCGCCGGTCTTTCACACCTCACACTCACAGTACCTGGGATAGTCGTCCAAGCCCGATGTCAAGGTTTTAGGGTTCAGCTGGAGCCCGTCGTCCTCCCTGCCGCGCCAGCGGTACGACGTGGGCTCCTCGCCCTTCTGCGTCAGCTGGAACCACTGGTACCACGCCTGAAAGACACCGCAATCATCATCCTAGATAAGATGGACGTCATCTTGATGTTATGTGAAGCGCTGGTTACGATGATATTCATCACCCATCACCACCGTTATCTCTCCCCCTATAGCACTGTCCATTCCTTCAACCCTTCCGCATCCAATATTGTCTCACCTTCCTCCTTCCCCTTTTACATACTCCCCGTTTTTGTGTTTCCGCTTCAGGGTTTGTTTTTATGCGTGTTCATGTTTTGTTTAGTTTTTATATTTAAAATTTTAGTTTTTTTTTTTTCAGCTCGCGGATCCGGATCAGAGGACCCCCGAGTCCAATGAAGCTGCAATAATTGTCAATGAAACTTGCTTCATCATTATAATTAAGCATGACGTACACTGCGCCGTATTACCCTCGTCACTGACTTTATCGAGTATCGTTACCACAGTAATTTCAGTAATCACAATACCCTTCAAATTGGAACAGTGTGAGGCTAGTTAAGATGGTACACACTGCGCCGCATCGTTGAGATATAAAATGTTAATAGAATAGTGCGGGTGCACTCTCACCTGCAGCCTGGGGAACATCCGGTCGAGAGTGGCGCGCAGCCGCTGCCCGGGCTCGAACAGCTGCGGCTTCAGCGTCACGAGGTGCGCCAGCTGGAGCAGCAGCATCGGCGGGTTCGCGGCCGCGTTGCTTTGCACCACGAACTCCTTGGGCACTCGCGCGAGGGCCTCGGCACCTGGCGTAGAGAACGTTTAATGTCATTAGCAAATATTACTGTCCGCATTGAAGGGCGCTGTAGCTAGGAAAATTACTGCGGTAACAGGACTAACGATGACTGTCGAATACTGGACCAGTTGAATAAACAGTTAACGTACTATTTTCCAACGCCACTGAAGGGGTTATTGCGCGGCCAAAGTAAACGGTCTGATGAGTGAAGGACAGGCGTCGTATCATTATCAGCCACCAGATGTCCGCTGCCGGATATCCTCGTACAAAGACCTACACATCGATTGATCCTGTGCTGCACAACCACCAGGCAGTAGGAGTCGTCTGCTGAGGTTCATATTGAAATTTGGGTCGTCGTTTTGGGTCGCGTATACTACAAACTTACTACTACTACTTTTGCAGAGAGGCTACAGCAGAAATAATAAAAAAAAATTAAATGTTGAAAGTAAATAAAATTGTGATATAGATATAAATAAAAAAATAAAAAAATTGGGAATGCACAGATGATGACCTTTCAAGATTTTAAGGTCTTTTTCAGAAAGGAAAACATGGAGACAATGGTCTTCACTCAGGAGAGGTATGGTAGAATGAGGAATAGGAGGTTTGAGTGAAAAGCAGAGCGTGGAAGATGCGAGAGAGTAAAAGAAAAGAATGAGTAGGAAATATAAATAATGAAAGTGATGGTATATGTGAAGCGCACTAAAGGCCCTGACCCACCAAACGCAGGGGATCTGGTGGAGCGAAGACGCGTGCGCTTGGTCGGGTACTACGGTACATTTGTTTAATCAAATTTGAACTTTATTCCGTACAGCATAGAGTTCATTTCAGACCAGAGCAAGCTAATTGAATTTATGTACTGCAAGTCATCATCATATGTCCACTGCTGGACATAGACCTCCCCAAAAATTTCCCAGATCGATCGGGTAGATTTATATGGGAGGAATTTGAGAGATTTCCCACCGCGCTGGCCCGATGCGGACTGGTGGTAACCAAAGCCCCGATTATTGATCAGCATGCTGCACCACGAGCTGGCGAGGTTGATTTGGATCCCGTTAGTTGTTTTACGGAAACCCCTACAATGCTGCAAGCAATAGTCGATCGTGCAATATTCGCGCCTGCGCAGATGTACGTTGTATCATCAGCTCTGTGCGTGGTAGCGATGAGGTCACGACCACCAGTCGACGGACGGTAAGGACGGTCTGGTTTCTTTGAAGAGAAATGCTTCGACGCCACATTTCAGCGACTCCTCATCTCAACTTCGCCAACAGACCCAACATCCCGTCCGAAGAAGCCGACCACGATGTGAACTAGCTCCACGTTATCATGGGCGTGTCACCATCAGGTGAACATTCAGCTCGTTCAGTGGAATTATTAGACCCCACCACAGCAGCCCATCTGCCGTACATGTATATTATCATCATTATCATCATCAGCCAAGACGTCCACTGCCAAACATAGGCATCCCCCAAAGATCGATCCTGCGCTGCCCGCATCCAGCTGCTTCCCGCAACTTTCACCAGATCGTCGGACCACCTGATTGGGAGCCTGCCAACATGACGTCTTCCGGTACGCGGTCGCCATTCGACGACCTTGGTGCCTTTGATTACCAGAGAGGAGGGTACGAGAATTTTTTGGTGTCAGAGACAGTCATATATTGTTCACCACTACCCACCGAGACGGATTAGGTACCTAGTATCTGCTCGCGCGGGATCCAGCCCTCGACGTTGATGAGGTCCAGCCAGTGCGCGGCGATGTCCATTTGTATCTGCGGCGACCAGCGCCCGATCAACAAGCCATGGAAGCCCTCGTCCCATAGGAACCCGCGCGGGAAGAACGACCTGGTGCGAGAGGGAAAGAGAAAGAGAACATTTATTTTCTTATTGTTATATATATATGTAATTTTATTTATTTATTATATATAGAGACGGGACGTGCGCAGGAGCAGTGGACGTGTATCGGCTGATGATAATGATGGTGATGATACAGACAGAACATTCACCTAATGGTTATACACTGTAAATAACAATATGGCGCTTGTTAGGATATATACACAGCACTACATTGATCTAGCAAGAATTATTTTATTTTGCTGACGGTAGCTCACTCGAGCACCAGTATTTTTTTTATTTTTCTTAATATCACCCTTCATAATGAGTCTGGCATTTTAATTTTTTTTTTTACCTTACTCTCCTCATTCATTCTTCTCTTATTTCCTTTCAATTTTTTCCACACTTCTTTTTTATCATACTATACAACCCATATCTATTTTTCCCGTACCACTGCTGACGATGAACGAAGAAGTGGTGGAGCCAGCAAATATAAGAGTTAGCCAGCTATTGATAGTTCAGTAGCTGGAGTATGTGCTACGAGGGTCAAGGAGGCCGAGAGTGTATAAAAAGAAAACCTGCTCCCTCCACCAGCTCTCTGATCTTGGAGCGAGCATCGCTCGGCGATTGATGTCCTCAACAGCTCTTGCTGTTGCGATGGAAACCGTAAAGCGTGATGGAACAGACGGTGGTCAGCTATTCGGTTATTTATCTCTTTCATCCTTTATTTATTTATTTCTGTATCTACTGTACGTCCTTAACTAAGGAAGTGGCTTGATAAGGAAGACTTTCTCCATGTAATTAAGCGAGGAGACGAGCGGCTCGTTCATCATGGTAAGTGATACGCGCGCCCGTAACAACGTGGCGCTAGTTAAGATACTGCACTGCACCACATTATGCTCGTCGCCTGAGACATAAGATGTCAAGTCTCGTTACTTCAGTAATTTCAATAGCTACAGCGCCCTTCAAACCGGATCACAGTAATGTTCGCACAGTACTGTCTGCCGGCTGCAACAGGCGCTGCGGTGGTACCTAAACGGTCTGCAGCAACAAAGAACTACCACCAGTGACGCCTATCCATTCCATTTATTATATTCCTCTCTTTTTACCATGACTGTTTTTACAGAACTATGAGAATACATGTCAGCTCTGGTGTTCCCTCATCGGGGCTGCAGCACGCACCTGCTGGGCACCGCCGTGTAGAGCGCGGCGCGCCAGTACGGCACCGGCTCCCTCGTGTGCGCGGACTGCACCCGCCCCGCGCCGTAAAAGTAACCCACCCCACCCACCATGTTCGACAGCGCAGCCCTCGCTATGCCGATCTCCTCCTCCGGATACCTGACATACGAGATCATATCAGGACTTAACACACCAACTTGTTATTCATCAGAATATTGGATAAAACATACCCTCTCTTCTTCAACTTGAATTTCGCCTCGAACTCCTCATCGAAATATTTCCTCTTCTCCTCCATCACCCTCGTGTACTCGTCCTCCTTCAGCGGCGCCGTGGGTAAGTCCTCAGTTGCGTAAACAACGTCCAGCACGAACGGCGTGGTCACAACCAACTGCAGGGGCACGAAGTTCGCGAACACGTCCTGTTGCACCGAACAATGGATGAACTGAATTGAGGATGCATTTTTAACCCCAACGGGTGCCAGGTTCGATTCTGGATGTCTAATTTTTAAACTGTCTAACACTGTTTCAAAACGTTACCGTTATTACTACGGTAATTTGGAACACAGTGCTGATACAGCTGGTGAAACTACCGAGGTGACAGGACTTGAAGGTTTTCTGTTGAAGTATGTGATGTGTATACCATTGTTATACCACATTGTACTGGTGGTAGACCTATGTAGGTAAGTACCAGAGTAGGATTTATTTATGTCGCCAATAGTGTGCATTACTGTTCCGGTTTGATGGGCGCTGTAACTAATATGATTAGGAGACTAGACGGCGTCTTATTGTGGGAGGATGCGTGGACCACCAGTTGACCTGCTCGTTCTGTTCCCATTAAAAAAAAATCACCTTCTCGCCCACTTTCGGGTCGGGATGGAGCACCGCCAGCTGGCCAAGGTGGCCGTAACGTTCCTTCGTCGGCTTGAGCAACGAATAGAACTTCTCCTTAAGAAGATACAGCCCTGGTGCCACAGCTTCCGAGTACGACGTGTGCAGAACTTTGCCTGGAAACAGGAGTAACATAAATCGATGCAATTCTATTTAAATTTTTATCTAGAATAGTTTCCATCATCAGCACATATATATACCATTCTGCGGCACGAAGCTGATGCGGAAGTTCTGCAGCTGAGGTGTGTGGCCCAATATGGCACCGTTCTCCACCCACATGCGGGAATGAGGCGCCGCCGGACCGAGCGACTCGTCCAGAGCGCCGTACCACACCAGAGCCACAATGGTCTTTTTGTTGTTCTGCTAAAATTTCCATTACAAACCCATTACAAAGAGAATGTCTCAACTGCTTCCTACCACATGGAAGATCATAGTTTGATTCCAGTGCTATATGATATAGAGTTTTTTAAACCTGCCTGGCTACCTTCTTTATACTGTACTTCTGCTATGGCAGTAGCATCCGTCGGTTTCAGCTGAAGGCCTGAGTATTCTGAAGATTAGACCACCGAGTAGTAGATTAACTCCAGCTATACTTACAATAGATGTAACATTGATTCTCGCCGTCCAATGACCGCCATGCTCTCCACCTGGAGTCTTAATAAACGAAGTGAGGATGTTGTGAGGAGGATCTGATATCAGCTGCTCTCCAAATGTAACACCATCGTGCCTCAACCAGCCATATGAAGCAAGATTGTCATTCTGTTCACACCAGTGTCTGATGAAAAGCATAATAACATCATTGAATAAACAGCTCAGCAGCTTTCTTCAGACTGCTGGAGCAACTCTTGCAAAGTCAAGACTGTTACACAGCAAACTAGCTAAGTGCAGCTGTTAGGTAGTTGTTTTGGGAACATGACAGTATCCACACAATTGTCGTTATTAGAATCTGAAGAACAAAGGCGTTCAAACCTGTTCATCTTCAAGCCATATAACTCGCAGTTTCACCTCACAAATAAGCTAGCATCCTATTAGTTCTTAATAATATATAGCCTATTACCTGACGCCCTTATGCATTTCACCCAGCTCGTACCACATCAGACCAAAGACAGGAGAACGCGGCTCGCGGCTCTTGACACCGAAATAGACCCCTGGTCGATAAGTGCCCCAGTATCGGTCAGGCACAGAGAGACCGGTTTCTTGGACAGCCTGAAAATTAATGTTGCGGAATGTTTACAATAACTTATATAAAATTAATACATAGCTGAAAAATGGAAGGAAATTCATAAGGTTCACCCGATAATAAGTAATACACCCACCCATAATATAGTACTTGTTAGGGTGATATACACCGCTTTACATAAAGATGTAAGATTTATTAAATCTGATTGCCAACAGAAATAGATGCTGCTTATCCAACCTAATTCACCTCCACTTTCTTATAAGTAGACAGCTAGTAATAATGGTATATATGGTATTGAGAAATGAGAAAGCTTAGCTTCAGGTCTGTTATTGAACTAACTACAGCATCTTAGTAATTATTTAATTACTCTTATGTCTCTATGTGACTGAACAGTATATTTATTTTTACATTTACATCTGGATTGTATCGATGATTGAAAATTAATACTTATCAACTTGAACATCTCAATAATACTAAGTGTAATTAATAACATTATTAGTATGAATATAGTATACTTTAAAATATACCACACCATAAAATTACAATAAGTTTCTGAGGTTTATTGATTCAGCTGATTGTTTTGAAGATATTTTTTTTTTAAAACTATATCATAAGTGTATAATATTTTTTGTTATTCAATTAATCTGACCATTATATGATATACGAGTGGAAGAAGTGAAAAAACATGTACACGAACCATTATAAATGGTAATATCTCCGTGATACAGTTAATGATATGTACATAAAATAAAACAATAAAAAATGTGACTATACGTTGGTTTAATGGGCTGTCTATAAAGAATACTATCTCACCTTTTCATCGTCGAAAGGTGTGTTTACTCGAGTCTCCAAGTAACCTAGGATGCCGACGTAGACCGCGACGGCGAGGCAAAAGCAACCAATGCCAGTCTTCCAAATGGATAATAACTTGAAGGAGCTGCCGGCGCCCGCGTTATCAGAGTCTGCTGAACCGCCGCCCGTTTCATTGTTGCCATGTTTGTGCTGAGAGTTGCCGGGTTTACGGTGTCTTACCATTTTACGACAACATGTGGTTTAAATTATTTAAAAAAATCGTAAATAATCGTTTTAATTTAAACCTAACACTAACAGTAACCCTACTACTGCTGCGTTCGCTTTGCAAATGCAAATACGTCAATAGACTAGTATGTTGCCATAACCAGGTATCAAAACCTTGAATAAACTAATATGTTGCCATAAATAATTAGTTATTACTTTTCGAAATTAATTAAATTATTATTGTCAATTAACACCTATATTAACTAATAAAACCTACAATATATTTTAAATAATTAAATAATAAATTTTTTCGATTTCATTTATATGTGATAATAACAAGTTTCAAAAGAATAATAGATGAAGATGGATGCTCTATCGCTGAACGTATGGCAATTATTATATATTACTAAAAGAAACCTTTCATTAAAATCTAAATAATTTTATTCTTAGCTTGTTGTAACAATAACATTAAAAATTATAACTTTCAAAGCAGGCTCATAGTAAATTCTGGTTATAGGAGTTTCTTGGGGGCGGCCTAAGTCCAGCTGTGGGCTGCCGCAGGCTCATCGATATCATTCTAATCTAGAAATAGCCTATTCACTCTTATAGATTTTTTACTGTGTAATATTAGCAGAAATATTCTACTAAAAGCATTAATAAAAGTTCTATTGTGTATCATTGTCATTTTATAACTGTTTTTATATATTCATTGCCAATAAGATTAGTTAATTATTATAATTATTTTTTTTATATTTCAACAAAAATTAACTTAACTATTCTTTATGACTTTAAAATTTTAATACTATAATTTTTAAACGAAAGCAGTTTCTTTTTTTAATAAAAAAAGTTTCAAATTGATTAATATATCAGACTAAGGATATGATTATTACTGGTTTAAAACTTATTTAAAATAAGGGACATTAATTTTATTATAATAATGGAATTTTGTTTAACATAAATCACAATATTTTGAAAGTGTATTATATATATATATATATAATTGTCTTACATACTATCCCTTTCTTTTAGATATGGCTAATTTCTAATTGTGATATTATTTATCTAAATACGTATATAATATTAAATTTACAACGAACTATAAAATTAACATATAGATTTTTTTACCACCCTTAAGTTTCCACCAACTTTCACCTTCGTCAATGCTTTGAATAAACGATCTCGACAATCTCATATGAGAGAAAACGAGTACCAGTAGTGGGAGAAATAAAAATGCTGTTAATTTTCTTATTGTTTATTTATTTTGTATTGTTACAGGTAATGACTGAATAGTTTTTATTGTTACTAATAAAAAAAAAATTAAGAAATATCTATAGAATAATTTCTGCCCTCTGTTGGGTGACAAGTAAAATGTTTTACACGAGCTCTTGTAACGACACCTATTGATGACATTATGTTTTGATAGAAATTTGTGTTAAATCTTTTTTAAAGAATTGAATTTATTTTGGATATTAACAGTTAAATTATAGTAAACTGATTTGAAATTAAATCACTGTAATACCTGCATAGGTTATATATTCCAAACTCGCTCTCGCTATATAATAGATGTGATAACTATAACGTGTTTATTTAAGCAAGTATTCACCAACCGATGTTTTTGTTGTGATGAAGTGCGCAGTCCCAGCTGTGGGAACGTTAAGTGGGTTGTTTGTTGGTGTATTGCGTAGTTCGGTTTCCGTTAGATCTGTTTTAGATGGCGCGTGCGGCGCTCGTGACGGCGAGTGGGACGCGCCACCTGTCCGCGCGGTCGGTGGAGCAGCACTGCGCTGCGTGGGTAAAGCGGCCGGCCGACGGAGCGCCCCGCGGCGGCGTCCCGCGCCGCGCCGCTCTCCGCCCCGCCGCGCCCGCGACGCGCGCCCAGTGCCATCGAGCGAGTCGCGTGTGCATGTAGTGTGGCCCCCAGCGATGCCCGAACATACGCGGACACGAGGACGCTTTTAAACAACTTGAGTGAAATAATGTAAAACGCCTAGCGACGGACCGCTCGGACCGACCGGCGGCTACCTGCGCCCGTGCACTCCGCGCTCCCCCAAACAGATACGGATACGGAATAAGAAAAAAAAAAAAACAGCCAAACTCCCATGTCAGTGCTCTCGGATTGTGTTTGTGTAGTGTAGTTGAAAATAGTTAAATGGATCAGCCGGCGATGTTCGTATGAGGAAGAAAGGGAACCGGAACATTGTAAGTGATCGAGCCAGTACAGTGTTATTTCTGTTGAGATGCGGGGTGGCGCGCCCCGGCGGGTAACCGAGTGGGGCGGTCGCTGAACAAGCTACGGAGGTACGGAGGTTTATCCCTCGTATTCTCGAAACGTTTTTTTTTATTCTCTCCCGAGCAGGTCTCTAACCCCTTTTTTATGCAGCGTGAGTTTTTTTTTTTTTTTTGGAGGGAATGTTTACTATTTCGCTTGGAGGTTATGAATACAATTGTATACGAAACACACAGTGGACACCACTCGACCGAGAAGCCACGGCTGAGAACTAGTACGAGACGCCATATCCTACATGACATTTTGTATATCTCACTAGGAATCTAACATTGTTTCTAATACACATCCTTGACTGATTGCGGCGTGGAGGTTATAAACACAAACTTAACGAAACACAGTGGACATAACTGGGGAAAATAACGAAACAGTTAACCATAGGACGCCATATTACACCTTCAATTTATCACGTTTGATCACATATTAATTTAAAAACAATCCTTTTTCCCATTTCATACGCACACGCACACGTTGTGTTGACAGTTCGTATGTATGTACGCGTTGCTGGTACACGCCGAACGTCGCGTGCCGACCACAGACTGTCGCCGGTGCGTTTGTGGAAAAAGAAAAAAGTGTAACCGGCCAGTGACGCGAATAAAGTTACAACTGCGAACTCCTTGGTGGAACAGCCAAGCGATGCGCCGCCCGTACGTAGATGTTTTCGTTAGTTTTCGTACATATCGCACGCCATGTTATTGTTATGGCTGCGGAGTAATAATTATGCACCACTGCAAGCGAGTGCAGTCATAATATAGTTATGGATTTGGCTTATTTAAAATCGACAAAATTCAAATTTAAATATACAAATCCACCAAAAAGGTTTATATGCCTTATTGTTACATATAATATATATATTTCTTTTTCAATTAAACTGCTAGACAAACCAATATATCAATAATATGGCTTTATTTGGGATGATATACACTGCACCACATTGCGCTCATCACTACAGACTTAGGATGTAAGTTACGTTACCTCAGTAATTTCACTAGCTACAGCGCCCTTCAATTCGGAACACAGTAATGTTTGCACACTACAGTATGTCGGCTGCGATGGTACCTACCTAAACAGTCGCTGACAACAGCGACCTTATTCAGTAATCAATATATTTATTAAAAAAAAATGATGATGTGGAGATCTTTGGGAGAGGCCTATGTCCAGTTGTGGGCTTCTGTCGGCTGATAATGACGATGATGAATATAAAGTTTGTCAAAGTATTAGACGTAAACTATTCCGATGAATTAACGGTTTATAATTCCATTGGAACCTACTACTGATGGTGATAGTGGCTTCGGATCCGAAAGCTTCAGAATCGAATGTTCACTCGGAAAATACATATTTTTTTTTTTTTTTTTAATTTCTCCAGAACTAAATACGGGTCGATAATGAAAACAATAAATTAATTATAAACTCGTACTGTAACATTTGTGGTTTATTCGAGTATTTATTTTGCGTAAAACGAAACGTAAAACGTTTTTGAAGTACTGAAAAATTTTGTTATATAGGTATACATTTAAAAATTGTGATATATTTTTTTTTTTTTTTTCAAAATTTAATTACAGACTGGACTGTATGGACGTTAGTCCTTTGCCTATTGCATTAATATTAAGAACTGTAATAGAATAAGGCGTAGAGAATGATGATACAGTTATGTCGCAGGTAAAAGATATGAATGCTTTAAACTGCTTCAATGTCATCGTCAGACGATAGATGTCCACTGCTGGACATAAGGCATCCCACGCTCCTCACCAGGTCATTGGTCCATACCGACCTGTACTCTACGTATACTTTCTACTTCATCGTTACTAAATTAGTAATTTTCGGAGCATCTAGTGAAGGTTGCGGGCTCCAGTATCGATCGATGTGGAGATCTTTGAGAGCTGATGATGATGATGATGAAATTAGTAATTGACATTATCCCTAAACCTAGTCGTAACTTTTTTTTATTAAAAAGTTGAAAGGCACTGTAGTTGCTAAAAATAAAGCATTGACGCTTCTGCTGTTTGTGTTATATAGGACTGACGTATTGGACGGTGGAACTCGTCCAGAATACTCCAACTCCTCATGTAGTCTATACTGTTATGACGGGACCAGTAGGTCTCTGTGACTACAGAGGGTATAGGTAGGTGCCACAGCAAAGCCTGTTGCAGTCGACAGACAGTACTGTGCGAACATTACTGTGATCCGGTTTGAAGGGGGCTGTAATGTATTACTGGTGGTAGGGGTCTGTTACCGCAAGACCATCTCAGCAGGTAACACCGCAGGGCCTATTGCAGCCGACAGGCAGTACTGTGCGAACATTACTGTGATCCGGTTTGAAGAGCGCTGTAATGTATTACTGGTGGTAGGGGTCTGTTACCGCAAGACCATCTCAGCAGGTAACACCGCAGGGCCTATTGCAGCCGACAGACAGTACTGTGCGAAGATTACTGTGATCCGGTTTGAAGGGGGCTGTAATGTATTACTGGTGGTAGGGGTCTGTTACCGCAAGACCATCTCAGCAGGTAACACCGCAGGGCCTATTGCAGCCGACAGGCAGTACTGTGCGAACATTACTGTGATCCGGTTTGAAGAGCGCTGTAATGTATTACTGGTGGTAGGGGTCTGTTACCGCAAGACCATCTCGGCAGGTAACACCGCAGGGCCTATTGCAGCCGACAGGCTGTACTGTGCGAAGTTTACTGTGATCCGGTTTGAAGAGCGCTGTAATGTATTACTGGTGGTAGGGGTCTGTTACCGCAAGACCATCTCGGCAGGTAACACCGCAGGGCCTATTGCAGCCGACAGGCAGTACTGTGCGAACATTACTGTGATCCGGTTTGAAGGGCGCTGTAATGTATTACTGGTGGTAGGGGTCTGTTACCGCAAGACCATCTCAGCAGGTAACACCGCAGGGCCTATTGCAGCCGACAGGCAGTACTGTGCGAAGTTTACTGTGATCCGGTTTGAAGAGCGCTGTAATGTATTACTGGTGGTAGGGGTCTGTTACCGCAAGACCATCTCAGCAGGTAACACCGCAGGGCCTATTGCAGCCGACAGGCAGTACTGTGCGAACATTACTGTGATCCGGTTTGAAGGGCGCTGTAATGTATTACTGGTGGTAGGGGTCTGTTACCGCAAGACCATCTCGGCAGGTAACACCGCAGGGCCTATTGCAGCCGACAGGCAGTACTGTGCGAACATTACTGTGATCCGGTTTGAAGGGCGCTGTAATGTATTACTGGTGGTAGGGGTCTGTTACCGCAAGACCATCTCAGCAGGTAACACCGCAGGGCCTATTGCAGCCGACAGGCAGTACTGTGCGAACATTACTGTGATCCGGTTTGAAGGGCGCTGTAATGTATTACTGCTGGTAGGTCTCTGTTACCGCAAGACCATCTCAGCAGGTAACACCGCAGGGCCTATTGCAGCCGACAGGCTGTACTGTGCGAACATTACTGTGATCCGGTTTGAAGGGCGCTGTAATGTATTACTGCTGGTAGGTCTCTGTTACCGCAAGACCATCTCAGCAGGTAACACCGCAGGGCCTATTGCAGCCGACAGGCAGTACTGTGCGAAGTTTACTGTGATCCGGTTTGAAGAGCGCTGTAATGTATTACTGGTGGTAGGGGTCTGTTACCGCAAGACCATCTCAGCAGGTAACACCGCAGGGCCTATTGCAGCCGACAGGCAGTACTGTGCGAAGTTTACTGTGATCCGGTTTGAAGAGCGCTGTAATGTATTACTGGTGGTAGGGGTCTGTTACCGCAAGACCATCTCAGCAGGTAACACCGCAGGGCCTATTGCAGCTGACAGGCAGTACTGTGCGAACATTACTGTGATCCGGTTTGAAGGGCGCTTCTGGTATCTTCTCTGTTGCTGATGATTGACACCCACAGACAGTTACTATTGCTTATCATCAACAGTTGGACGTCCACAGCTGGACACAGGCTTCTACCAAAAATTCCCACACAATCGGGTAGAGATTCATATGGGAGGATATGGGCCACTTCCCATCACCTTGGCCCAATGCGGGTTAGTGGGAGCCAGAGCCTCGTTGGGTGATTAACAGGATACATTGCGAGCTGGTGAGGTTGGCTTGGGTACCGTGAGTGATGGAGGGCGGCAGTTTTCTTCTGTGTAACTGTTATGGTACAAAAGGAAGCTGCTGAGGGGGATGGACAGGTCCCGCTCGCAGACGAGGCCGTCGTGGTGCGTCATCACGTCGCACCGATGACTGGTGTTCCTCTACCATAATGCGGCCTTTGGGCTAGTTCGCGGTCAACAACCCCCGATTCTCATCGCTTTCTAAACGACCCTGGGGAGGACAATGGCTGGACGTGGTCTCCGCTCATTGAAGGGTAGTAGGGTACCGCTGGTAGGGTCTGCATAAAGCAGACTATCCCAGCACAGCGTCAGCGAAGCCGCGGTGTTCCGCAGATCCCGTGACCTCTCGAAGGTCACCACCGAGGAGGTTTTAGTGGGTATAAATCTCCACATAACTTGACCTCCCCCCAGAAGGTAGTGTCTTTTCGAAAACTTCTTCAAAAAAAAAAAAAAGGTCACATACATGATGTCAAGTCTCGTTACTCCTGTTCCATAGCTACAGCGCCCTTCAGTTGTTTCCACAGTAGACGGTCACCAGCAAGACCTACCACTGGTAACCATGTTCAGTGACAATGATGAAGACGGCGGAAGATGCTCCGCAGACTACGGACACGGTAACATGGAAGATACCACTTCTGTCTCCCGATTGTTTATATACCGAATCATATTAAATATATGATAATGACTCTCTCTCTATCTCTCTATCTCTCTCTCTCTCTATCTCTCTATCTCTCTCTCTCACACACACACACACACACGCACACACACACACACACCTCTAATCATATATATCTTTTTTATTTTCAATTAAGTGACGAGACGCGCGCAACCTTCATCTGGTGGTAAATGATACGCCTACCTAAAACAACGTGATGCAAGTTAGTATGATATACACTGCACCACGTTGCTCGTCGCCTTGATAAATAAAATGTTGCCTCGTTACCCCAGTAATTACACTAGGCACAGCGCCCTCCAAACTGGATCACAATAATGTCGGCAGCAGTAGGCGACGGTGGTACATACATGGTCTATAGCTGGAGAGACCTACCACCAGCAAATTCGTGAATATTATAGCAATATCATACCTGTATAACTCCGGCGGAGACCAGCCGAGGTTAAGCGGTGGTGGTGGTGGTGGTGGCGGCTGGTTTGCAACGGCGTGGTCTCGTGATGTGTTCCATGGTCACACGGTCGTTCGGTTTGTGGCTTTTCACACCATCAGAATGGTAAATACGCCGCCGCAACTCCACCGCCGTCGATGTACGAACACTGGGACACGACCAGGCCCAGCCGTGGGCGTCAGTCAGCCCGATGAGGATATCAATTAAGTTTATTATGTAATACCAATTAATTGAAGCGATATAATAATTTATGTAATAAATATATATTACTTATTATTGCTAATAGTAAACAAGGCCTAGCGGAAAATCGGCATCGTCGCGTTCTCGACTCTGCGCCAATACCGCGTCGGAGCGGCAACGTCGCCGCGCGCTTACGTAAAAACTTTTCTTTTTTTATTTTATATTTGTTAACACAATAATCTTTCCAGCCAGGGATAAAAGTTTATGTTATTGCGGAAAAAGAGGTTTAATGTAAAACATTTTTTATATCTTATTCTCTTAAATTCTAAACTGTTCGAAATAGATAAGCGGAGTATGATAGAAAAGAGAGAATGAACCAGTACGCGTTATAAATGAGGAATAATTTACTGATGGTGAATGCTACGGTATGAAAGGCCCTGGCCCACCACACGCAAAGGGAATGAAAAAAAAAACATTTGACAGATACTTTTCCAAGTTTTTTTTTTATTCAACGAAGCTAGGACACATGTCGGTCGTTCATCTGATAGTAACTGAGAAGTGTACCCATAACGAAGCGCTAGTTAGGATGATACTGTACCATATTACGCTAGTCGTTCTGTTTTTTGTTACCCCAGTAATTACACTAGCTACAGCCTCCTTTAAACCGCACCACGGTAATATTTGCACAGTACTGTTTGTCGGCAGCAATAACCATGGAGGTAGTTAATTGTTGATACAGTGATGATTATTTATGAATTAAAAAAAAAAAAAACGTAAAATATAATTTAAATAAAATGGACGCCATATTGGAAACTAGATAATGACTGATAATCTTGAAACGTCAAAACTTTCTGAACATTTAGAACCTATCCACACAACGTGATGACCTTTATAATTAAAAAAAAAAAAAATTGTAATCAAAATCAGTTGAACCGAATAAAGGCTGCAGACATACAAAGTAATTAATTAATTTAGATAATAAAGCGTCCATTAGGTTAACAATAAGACTTCATTGGTACCATAGTACGTACTACCTAGTACCGTCGCTATACTACCACAAATACTAGACCAATTTTTTTTTTAATTTTTTTTTTAATTTTATGAGACGAGGGAGAACTTCACCTGATGCCTACGCGATGCTAGCTTGAGACATAAGATGTTGTTACCGCGGTAATTTTACTACTTAGTGCACAGTAATGTTTGCCCACTGTCGGCTGCAAAAGGAGCTGCAGGTCCTGGGACGATCAGCAACAGGAACCTATCAGTATGATGCGAGAAAAGGTTCGACCACATGGAGTGGACCTGGTTCAAATACCATCAGCTAAAAAGAATACCCGAAGATCGAATTAGTTTTCTCAATCTGATCGCCAAACTTCAGACACCTAATGATGACGAGGTTTGGAAAATCCTCGATCAAAAACTTATGATTCAAAAGGAGTACAGTAGTGCAGTGTATGTGATGTACCTGGGCTCGGGCGTGCCACTTACCATCAGGTGAAGGTCTCAGTGGTTCATCGATTGAAATGATATGTGTTTGCAGTGTAAACATGCTAACTAGTCCCGCTTGTTGGTTAGTCGTGTTATCGGTAGTTTTTCCCACGGCCGCGGCACGAGGATGAGTTATCGGCGCACCCGAGCCCGGGCCGAGGTTATCGCGGGTTCGATGCCGCGTCGCGTCCAACCCGCGAGGTGCCTTATCTAGTACAGGTGGGCCGACGGCACGGTGCAGCGCGCCGGGGACCCGTCCCTGTGGACAGAGCGGGACCGAGCGGTGCGGAGGTCTTTGCGCGAGTCCTACGTTCAGCTGCGGACGTCCAACGGCTGACGACGGTGTCGTTATTTTGTTTATATATACAACTAAATTACTTACTTACCCGCGTACATACAGAGCCACGCAAACGAGCACAGATACACGCATGCGCACAGATACACGCACGCGCACAGATACACGCATGCGCACAGATACACGCATGCGCACAGATACACGCATGCGCACAGATACACGCATGCGCACAGATACACGCACGCGCACAGATACACGCACGCGCACAGATACACGCACGCGCACAGATACACGCACGCGCACAGATACACGCAGCGCACAGATACACGCACGCGCACAGATACACGCACGCGCACAGATACACGCATGCGCACAGATACACGCACGCGCACAGATACACGCACGCGCACAGATACACGCACGCGCACAGATACACGCATGCGCACAGATACACGCACGCGCACAGATACACGCATGCGCACAGATACACGCAGCGCACAGATACACGCACGCGCACAGATACACGCACGCGCACAGATACACGCATGCGCACAGATACACGCACGCGCACAGATACACGCATGCGCACAGATACACGCATGCGCACAGATACACGCATGCGCACAGATACACGCACGCGCACAGATACACGCACGCGCACAGATACACGCACGCGCACAGATACACGCACGCGCACAGATACACGCACGCGCACAGATACACGCACGCGCACAGATACACGCACGCGCACAGATACACGCACGCGCACAGATACACGCACGCGCACAGATACACGCACGCGCACAGATACACGCACGCGCACAGATACACGCACGCGCACAGATACACGCACGCGCACAGATACACGCATGCGCACAGATACACGCACGCGCACAGATACACGCACGCGCACAGATACACGCACGCGCACAGATACACGCACGCGCACAGATACACGCACGCGCACAGATACACGCACGCGCACAGATACACGCATGCGCACAGATACACGCACGCGCACAGATACACGCACGCGCACAGATACACGCATGCGCACAGATACACGCACGCGCACAGATACACGCACGCGCACAGATACACGCACGCGCACAGATACACGCACGCGCACAGATACACGCATGCGCACAGATACACGCACGCGCACAGATACACGCACGCGCACAGATACACGCACGCGCACAGATACACGCACGCGCACAGATACACGCATGCGCACAGATACACGCACGCGCACAGATACACGCACGCGCACAGATACACGCATGCGCACAGATACACGCACGCGCACAGATACACGCACGCGCACAGATACACGCACGCGCACAGATACACGCATGCGCACAGATACACGCACGCGCACAGATACACGCATGCGCACAGATACACGCACGCGCACAGATACACGCATGCGCACAGATACACGCACGCGCACAGATACACGCATGCGCACAGATACACGCACGCGCACAGATACACGCACGCGCACAGATACACGCATGCGCACAGATACACGCACGCGCACAGATACACGCACGCGCACAGATACACGCACGCACACAACACACACATCACACACACACACACACCCACATCTCACACACACACACACATCTCACACACACACACCCACATCTCACACACACACACACACACATCTCACACACACACACACACATCTCACACACACACACACACATCTCACACACACACACATCACACACACGTATACATTCTGCCTACAGTATATATATATATATATATATATACAGTAACGCATATATATATATTATATATACATATATGCGTTACTTCAAAATCAGACATGATTATCAATGCGAATAATTTTAAATTTGTACATTAAGTATTATTTTAATAACCGACGCGGTACTCCATGTATTGAACTGTGTGTGCCATAGACAGTCCCGCCAAAATCATCGGTCCGGACGGGGCGCGGCGGGGCGCGGCGCGGCGGGGCGGGGCGGGCACACCTACACTATTCACGTACATACATTCAGTGCAACGCTATGACAAATGACACATTACAAGCAGTCGGTAGTGGGGGGTGGAGTGGGGTGGGGGGTGAGTTAATGTCCAGCTGTGGGCATCGCTGATTATGATATTTCATATGCATTTGTTATATAACAAAATATACATCTTTTTCTTCGTGTTTACTTCGTGATTTTTTTTATTTAGGCCTTATGAATATTCTTGTGCCTTTTTTCGTATAAAATACTATATTACTAAGAGAAAATAAAATTAATAACTTTCATAGATATATATAATTAAAAGTTATATATATATATATATATATTTTTACTGTAATAAATAAAACCATGTGAACTGCGCTCGCTACCTGTTCGATTGCAGCATCCACGTTTTTGCTCCTCGTCTCTAAGATTGTTTCGCAATTGTAAAACTTGACTGCCTTTACCAATTACGTCAAGTTACTGACGAAATATGATCCCCTGTCACCTGACCCAGCTCTCAGCCGTCCGCGAGCCATCTAGACGGCCAGTCGGAGACCTAATCGGCCCGTTTGGCAATGAGGCTGATGCTGCCCGTTAGCGCTAGTACGTTAAGGTACGCTTCCACTATACAAAAATTTAAAGCATGCGAAACGTTTAAAAATTATTTTTCAATGTTTTTTCATTGTTAATGGAAGGCCACCTTAAATTTATTCGTAATGGCGACGTTGTGTCAACAGTAATTATTGGTTTACTAATGTCCACTATGGATAAACTATCATGACTTCTGGTGACTGAAACACCAGAGGAGTACCCTTCAAACCGGAACATCATAATGGAATCTCTAATCATGAGAGAGTACTAACACCAACACTGGATATTATTGGTATCTTCATGAGGACCTCATGAATACCAATAAGTCAACACTGATTCGCGAAAGGTAGGGTAAACCTGATCATTGCCAACAGACAGGAATACACCTTGGCAGTTCTCTGGCCTCAAGCGCTTCAGACGGTGATGAAGGTATCAAGGTGTACTCTTAGAGAAGCTGTTCCGACAGTGACCGGATACATCTGATGCTGGAAGTACAGAAGGAATTTATCAGTAGAATTCGCACACGTATTAAATTAATGTGGAGATCTTTGGGGGAGGCCTGTCCGGCATGCTGGTTAGGATGGTATACACTGCACCGTATTATTATTATTTTTTTTTCGAGTGGAAATCTTAGAAAGATATCCTGCTTCTGAAGGGAAGTCAGGGTTATATGGGATTCTTACTGAAACCCCTGGTCTGCATCAGGACATTCGGAGAGGCTCCGGGATCTCTTACATAACGCACTAGTGCACCTCTTAGCACGTCTCTGACGAAGACCCAAACCTTCTTAAGCACCATCGCCGAGCCATACGCTGTCCCACGCAGGTCCTAGTAAATAATCCTAATGTCCACCAGTGGACATCTATGATGACGATGAAAAAATCCCACTAAAACTGTAAATTTCCCAAATAATATTATTTACTATATCAGTTAAGAACTTGTTTAATCACGAGATACATCATGGAGAGGGAATGGAAATTTAGTGATGTACCTCAATTTTAGTGCTGTGCCATACCCGATAAAGATCGGTAAAGATTTATACATAATAAATTTCTTTTTATTAAATTATTTACTCGATATATATATATGTCTGTCTGTTAGTGTAGTGCCGATCGTTGCCCAGCAGTGGGAGTCCAGTGACGATATAAATATAGATAACTCCGTAATAAAATCTCGTAACAGGTATTGATAGTGGCGTAAACCGAGGACGAGTCACAGTTACACGGCTGGAGCGGGCGGGGGGTGGGAGAGCAGAAGAAACCGCTTCAAACCGGTTTAATAATAATAGAGGCAGCCAGTTCGCATCCGCTCTTTCTTTGTTCGTGTGTTTGGTGTACATTATACTATTTCTATACAATTGTAATACCTGGGTGAAGAGTGTTGGCGTTTCATTATCAGCCGACAGACGTCCACTGCTGGACATAGGCTTAATTCGGTTTGAAGGATCGATAGATATTGCTGGTGACAGAGCTCTGTTGCTACAGACCGTTTAGGTGGGTACCGCCGCAGCGTCTATTGCAGCCGACAGATTACTGTACAAACATTACTGTGATCCGGTTTGAAGGGCGCTGTAGCTATCACCAGTGATAGGTCTCTGTTGCTACAGACCGTATAGGTAGATACCGCCGCAGCGCCTGTTGCAGCCGATAGACAGTACTGTGCGAACATTACTGTGATCCGGTTTGAAGGGCGCTGTACCTATTACTGGTGGTAGGTCTTTCTTGCTACAGACCGTATAGGTAGATACCGCCGCAGCGCCTGTTGCAGCCGATAGACAGTACTGTGCGAACATTACTGTGATCCGGTTTGAAGGGCGCTGTACCTATTACTGGTGGTAGGTCTTTCTTGCTACAGACCGTATAGGTAGATACCGCCGCAGCGCCTGTTGCAGCCGATAGACAGTACTGTGCGAACATTACTGTGATCCGGTTTGAAGGGCGCTGTACCTATTACTGGTGGTAGGTCTTTCTTGCTACAGACCGTATAGGTAGATACCGCCGCAGCGCCTGTTGCAGCCGATAGACAGTACTGTGCGAATATTACTGTTATCCGGTTTGAAGGGCGCTGTACCTATTACTGGTGGTAGGTCTTTCTTGCTACAGACCGTATAGGTAGATACCGCCGCAGCGCCTGTTGCAGCCGATAGACAGTACTGTGCGAACATTACTGTGATCCGGTTTGAAGGGCGCTGTACCTATTACTGGTGGTAGGTCTTTCTTGCTACAGACCGTATAGGTAGATACCGCCGCAGCGCCTGTTGCAGCCGATAGACAGTACTGTGCGAATATTACTGTTATCCGGTTTGAAGGGCGCTGTACCTATTACTGGTGGTAGGTCTTTCTTGCTACAGACCGTATAGGTAGATACCGCCGCAGCGCCTGTTGCAGCCGATAGACAGTACTGTGCGAACATTACTGTGATCCGGTTTGAAGGGCGCTGTACCTATTACTGGTGGTAGGTCTTTCTTGCTACAGACCGTATAGGTAGATACCGCCGCAGCGCCTGTTGCAGCCGATAGACAGTACTGTGCGAATATTACTGTGATCCGGTTTGAAAGGCGCTACTGTTAGTGTAATTACTGAGGTAACCAGATTCAACATCTTACGTCTCAGAAGACGGGCGCAATGGAGTGCAGTGCACACCATCCTGACTACCGTCATATTGTTACGTGCCGGCGTATCACTTACCATCACGTGACCGTGTCGTCACCCAATTACATAAAAAAAAAACTCCGTGTACATCTATACTATGCAAATATTACCATGATCCGATTTGAAGGGCGCTGTAGCTAGTACTAGCAGCTATAACGAAATTAAACATCTTAATATATGAAAGTGACATTCGCGATTCGATGCAGTGTATACGTCCTAATTGAGGACGGCATCGGTGTCCGACAACGTTGTGTATCGGTTGTATGTTTGCGGTATACTGTTCACACGCTGTTACTACCAGGCGAACATCTTGAACATACTGTATATATCATATATTTTATATACTAGTTATAGATATCGGATACTAATGGAGCCGCCAGTTGGCATCACTAATGCGTACAACATTCAGCTTGGCTTGTACTAGGTTATTAGATAACAGTTTACGCGACCGTGTGACCGGTGACTCAGTGGTGAGCGCCACCTGGAATGTGAGCGTCGGTTGGCGTGTTCGACGATGAGCCATAGCCTTGTTATAACCCTTAGTTCTTTAAATGTCTTTATATTCCTTTTATGGTGTTGCGGTTTGAAGGATGCTGTAGCTGATGAAATTACTGGGGTAATAAAACTTTACATTTTATCTTAAAGTAACACGCACAATATCGTGCAGTGTATATCAACCCAACTCGCGTCACGTTGTTGTGAACGACGAGCTCTATATGGTGCAGTGTATATCAACCTAACTAGCGTCACGTTGTTGTGAGCGACGAGCTCAATATGGCGCAGTGTATATCAACCCAACTAGCGTCACGTTGTTGTGAGCGACGAGCTCAATATGGCGCAGTGTACATCAACCCAACTAGCGTCACGTTGTTGTGAGCGACGAGCTCAATATGGCGCAGTGTATATCAACCCAACTAGCGTCACGTTGTTGTGAGCGACGAGCTCAATATGGTGCAGTGTATATCAACTTAACTGACGTCACGTTGTTTTGAGCGACGAGCTCTATATGGTGCAGTGTTTATCAACCTAACTAGCGTCACGTTGTTGTGAGCGACGAGCTCAATATGGTGCAGTGTTTATCAACCCAACTAGCGTCACGTTGTTGTGAGCGACGAGCTCAATATGGCGCAGTGTATATCAACCCAACTAGCGTCACGTTGTTGTGAGCGACGAGCTCAATATGGCGCAGTGTATATCAACCCAACTCGCGTCACGTTGTTGTGAGCGACGAGCTCAATATGGCGCAGTGTATATCAACCCAACTAGCGTCACGTTGTTGTGAGCGACGAGCTCAATATGGTGCAGTGTATATCAACCCAACTAGCGTCACGTTGTTGTGAGCGACGAGCTCAATATGGTGCAGTGTATATCAACCCAACTCGCGTCACGTTGTTGTGAGCGACGAGCTCTATATGGTGCAGTGTATATCAACCCAACTAGCGTCACGTTGTTGTGAGCGACGAGCTCAATATGGTGCAGTGTATATCAACCCAACTAGCGTCACGTTGTTGTGAGCGACGAGCTCAATATGGTGCAGTGTTTATCAACCCAACTCGCGTCACGTTGTTGTGAGCGACGAGCTCAATATGGTGCAGTGTATATCAACCCAACTAGCGTCACGTTGTTGTGAGCGACGAGCTCAATATGGTGCAGTGTATATCAACCCAACTCGCGTCACGTTGTTGTGAGCGACGAGCTCAATATGGTGCAGTGTTTATCAACCCAACTAGCGTCACGTTGTTGTGAGCGACGAGCTCAATATGGTGCAGTGTATATCAACCCAACTAGCGTCACGTTGTTGTGAGCGACGAGCTCAATATGGTGCAGTGTATATCAACCCAACTCGCGTCACGTTGTTGTGAGCGACGAGCTCAATATGGTGCAGTGTATATCAACCCAACTAGCGTCACGTTGTTGTGAGCGACGAGCTCAATATGGTGCAGTGTATATCAACCCAACTAGCGTCACGTTGTTGTGAGCGACGAGCTCAATATGGTGCAGTGTATATCAACCCAACTAGCGTCACGTTGTTGTGAGCGACGAGCTCAATATGGTGCAGTGTATATCAACCCAACTCGCGTCACGTTGTTGTGAGCGACGAGCTCAATATGGTGCAGTGTATATCAACCCAACTCGCGTCACGTTGTTGTGAGCGACGAGCTCAATATGGTGCAGTGTATATCAACCCAACTAGCGTCACGTTGTTGTGAGCGACGAGCTCAATATGGTGCAGTGTATATCAACCCAACTCGCGTCACGTTGTTGTGAGCGACGAGCTCAATATGGTGCAGTGTATATCAACCCAACTAGCGTCACGTTGTTGTGAGCGACGAGCTCAATATGGTGCAGTGTATATCAACCCAACTAGCGTCACGTTGTTGTGAGCGACGAGCTCAATATGGCGCAGTGTATATCAACCCAACTAGCGTCACGTTGTTGTGAGCGACGAGCTCAATATGGTGCAGTGTATATCAACCCAACTAGCGTCACGTTGTTGTGAGCGACGAGCTCAATATGGTGCAGTGTTTATCAACCCAACTCGCGTCACGTTGTTGTGAGCGACGAGCTCAATATGGTGCAGTGTTTATCAACCCAACTAGCGTCACGTTGTTGTGAGCGACGAGCTCAATATGGTGCAGTGTTTATCAACCCAACTCGCGTCACGTTGTTGTGAGCGACGAGCTCTATATGGTGCAGTGTTTATCAACTTAACTGACGTCACGTTGTTTTGAGCGACAAGCTCTATATGGTGCAGTGTTTATCAACCTAACTAGCGTCACGTTGTTGTGTGCGACGAGCTCAATGTGGTGCAATGTATATTATCCCAACTGACGTCACGTTGTTGTGAGCGACGAGCTCAATATGGCGCAGTGTATATCAACTTAACTGACGTCACGTTGTTTTGAGCGACGAGCTCTATATGGTGCAGTGTATATCAACCCAACTAGCGTCACGTTGTTGTGAGCGACGAGCTCAATATGGTGCAGTGTATATCAACCCAACTAGCGTCACGTTGTTATGAGCGACGAGCTCTATATGGTGCAGTGTTTATCAACCTAACTAGCGTCACGTTGTTGTGTGCGACGAGCTCAATGTGGTGCAATGTATGTTATCCCAACTGACGTCACGTTGTATTGAGCGACGAGCTCTATATGGTGCAGTGTTTATCAACCCAACTCGCGTCACGTTGTTGTGAGCGACGAGCTCAATATGGTGCAGTGTATATCAACCCAACTCGCGTCACGTTGTTGTGAGCGACGAGCTCAATATGGTGCAGTGTATATCAACCCAACTCGCGTCACGTTGTTGTGAGCGACGAGCTCAATATGGTGCAGTGTTTATCAACCCAACTCGCGTCACGTTGTTGTGAGCGACGAGCTCAATATGGTGCAGTGTATATCAACCCAACTCGCGTCACGTTGTTGTGAGCGACGAGCTCAATATGGTGCAGTGTTTATCAACCCAACTCGCGTCACGTTGTTGTGAGCGACGAGCTCAATATGGTGCAGTGTTTATCAACCCAACTAGCGTCACGTTGTTGTGAGCGACGAGCTCAATATGGCGCAGTGTATATCAACCCAACTAGCGTCACGTTGTTGTGAGCGACGAGCTCTATATGGTGCAGTGTTTATCAACCTAACTAACGTCACATTCTTTTTTTTAACGTGGGGAGAAATGCCTGCGCGCGCATACCCTTTCTCGCGAGGGAATAGACAGATTATGTCGGACTTGCATCGACTAAAACCCCCACCATGTTCCACCTCGTCGCCTGATGGCGAGGTAACGGGAACGCTTTAGCACCATCCGCGACCCCGCCGGCGCTGGCCGCTTGCGCAGCCCCACCTCGGGAGGGAGGGAAGAACTCTACTTTTCCACATCCATAGGGGCACGCCGAAACATGCAGCGAGCCCCTCCTCGGCCTCTTGCAGTCGCGCGGACAACGGATTCCCCCGAACCCGTCGCCCAGAGACCATGGAAATCAAGAGAGAAAACTCTCCTGGCTCCTTGCGGGCGAATCCGATGTTGGGCCCGCCGCCATCTGTGATACGGCCGCGGAGAATAGGGAGAGCATCGCATCGCAATACCGACACTCCTCTTCCTTCGCGGACCCACCGCCGCCGCATCCACGGTGCGACACTGGTTAGTCGCAGAGGATACTCCCTCCGCGACTCCACCTCGGCTGTAGGGGCAGTATCAAACCGTCCCTACAGCCTGGCCGCATAGGGCAGCATAAAGCCGCCCCTGCAGCCCACCGGCCGCATCCATGGCGAGCTCACGGTAGGGTTCCAGAGCTCTATCCTGGAGCGGCCGCCTCGGACCGGCCCTACACCTCGGGCAGGTCGGGTGGGTTCGTTCCTCTTCGCTTCACCGTGGGCGACCCAGCCGCGGTTACTAAGCAGCTCCGCCACGACAAGGCGGGAACCTGTTGGGGAGAGCGTCACGTTGTTATGTAACAACATAAAGCTAGTATAAGTTACTATCACCTGAACTTCTCGGTTGTCTCGTCGCTGGGTAGATTAAAAACAATTAATTAATTATTTAATTCATTCATTCAGTTCTCCTCCCACTCTTTGGGTTCCTTTCACACCTCATCCCGTTTATTTCGCGGCTCACGTTCGAAAATGGAAGGCACACCGTTTTCTTTATACACTATTATTACTATCCCTACCTGGTATATAACTTTTGTAGAGGGTTTGGGGAGGTACTAAATTTGAATAACCGTGAGTAATTTTGTCGTGAATTACTTGGTTTATATACATTTTTTACACACACAATAATTGTTTTCCCTACCTAGTATATAACGTTTTTAGAAGGTTTAAGGAGGTGTTCTAAATTTGAATAATCGTGAGTAATTTTGGCGTGAATTACTTTGTTTAAATACTTTTTCTACTCACGCAATAATTGTTTTCCCTACCTAGTATATAACGTTTTTAGAGCGTTTAAGGAGGTGTTCTAAATTTGAATAATCGTGAGTAATTTTGGCGTGAATTACTTTGTTTAAATACTTTTATTACCCACGCAATAATTGTTTTCCCTACCTAGTATATAACGTTTTTAGAAGGTTTAAGGTGTTCTAAATTTGAATAATCGTGAGTAATTTTGGCGTGAATTACTTTGTTTAAATACTTTTATTACCCACGCAATAATTGTTTTCCCTACCTAGTATATAACGTTTTTAGAGGGTTTAAGGAGGTGTTCTAAATTTGAATAATCGTGAGTAATTTTGGCGTGAATTACTTTGTTTAAATACTTTTATTACCCACGCAATAATTGTTTTCCCTACCTAGTATATAACGTTTTTAGAAGGTTTAAGGAGGTGTTCTAAATTTGAATAATCGTGAGTAATTTTGGCGTGAATTACTTTGTTTAAATACTTTTATTACCCACGCAATAATTGTTTTCCCTACCTAGTATATAACGTTTTTAGAGCGTCTAAGGAGGTGTTCTAAATTTGAATAATCGTGAGTAATTTTGGCGTGAATTACTTTGTTTAAATACTTTTATTACCCACGCAATAATTGTTTTCCCTACCTAGTATATAACGTCTTAGAGCGTCTAAGGAGGTGTTCTAAATTTGTATAATCGTGGGTAATTTTGGCGTGAATTACTTTGTTTAAATACTTTTATTACCCACGCAATAATTGTTTTCCCTACCTAGTATATAACGTTTTTAGAGCGTCTAAGGAGGTGTTCTAAATTTGTATAATCGTGGGTAATTTTAGCGTGAATTACTTTGTTTAAATACTTTTTTTACACACACAATAATTGTTATTCCTACATAGTATATAACATTTATCCACATGCGCTGTGAGGGTAGGATGTTCTAAATTTAAATCATCATCAGCTGATAGGCTTCCACTGCTAGACATAGGCCTCCCCCGAAGATCTTCACATTAATCGACCCCGCGTTGCTCGCATCCAGTGGATTCACGCGATTCTCACCAGATCGTCGGTCCACCTTGTGGGAGGTTTGCCAACGCTACGTCTACCAGTACACGGGCATCACTCGAGGACCTTACTGCCCCATCGGCCGCCCATCCTTCGAGCGATATACCCTGCCCACTGCCACTTAAGTCTAGCAATCTTTTGAGCTACGTCGGCGACCTTAGTTGTTTATCGGATCTCCACATTTCTGATTGGATCGCGCAGAGTAACTCCGAGCATAGTCCTCTCCATTGCCCTTTGGGTGACTTTCAGCCTTTTTATAAGGCCGGTAGTAAGGGGCCACGTCTCGGTTCCGTATCAACACTGGCAACATGAGTTGAAGACTTGTCTTCTGATACTGCTGTATCTGAGACGAATAGATGCTGCGTAATCTCCCGAACGCTGCGCACCCGAATTGGATTCGTCGATTGACCTCTTTCTGCAAGTTGAGACTTACCTAGCTGGACTATTTGTCCAAGGTAAACGTATTCGTCGACAACTTCCAGTGTAGAGCCCTCAACCATTATTGGCGTGGGCACAATATGGGCATTAGACATAATCTTTGTCTTCTCCATATTCATTTTAAGATCCAGGGACCCAAGACGTCGGGACGCTCTACAGAGGTCAGCGAGCAAAATCTTCTGGAAAAATCCAAGGTCTTCCATGGTCTCAGCCATGACCACGATATCATCAGCGAATCGAAGATGGGTCATATACTCGGCTTTTATGTTGACGCCATGTCCTCTCCAGTCCAAAAGCTTGAAGACGTCTTCCAGCGCTGCTGTGAACAGCTTTGGCGATAGAATATCGCCTTGTCCGACACCTGGTTTTGTTTGTTTGTTTCGAGCGATGGTCTTGGAGGCGGACTTACCCAGTGGCGTTTTCATACAGTGACCGCAAAACTTTGTCGTATCGATGGTCTATTGGCACCGCTGGAGCTACTGCAGCACAGCCCATGTTTCGACGGAATCGAAGGCTCTTCGTAGTCCACGAACGGTAAGCATAGCGGCGAATTATATTCTTCGGTCTGGTCCTCCGTATAACTTACCGCAGCGTACTGGTACTAAAGCCTTGTCGGAATCCTGCCGGTTCGGGAGGCTGGACATCGTCTAGCTTGCGTTCGAGACGATTCGTCATGACTCTCGAAAACAGCTTATAAACGTGGCTCAGGAGTATGATGTGCTTTATTTCTTCAACCGGCTCCCGTCACCCTTTTTGAAGAAAACCCTCACCAAACCCCCGCGTCATGATTTTGAAAAAAATTGAATAACTGCGAGTAATTTTGTACAGAATTACTAGGTTTAAATACTTAGTACATAATTTGATAGTGTTCTTTCGTATAACAGTTATTGTAATGGCGGCCAAGTATAATGCTGGTAAGATTTAGACGCTCGATGCTGGTGGATGACCAGCTCGCGTCCGCCGTTCACTAGATGAAAGCTATTTAAAGTAACTCGAAGCTTCGTAATAACCGTAAAATGAACAGTGGATTACAGTTAAAAATGGCGGACGCTTCTAACCGTGATGGTTAACGGTTTAAACTTCTAACGACTAAGTTATCGGCCGATGACTTAACGTACGAAATAGTCTGATCAACTTAGTTTGGCGCTTAGCGCAACGTGAGCAGTAGTGCTGAAGCCGGAGTACCTCAAGGTCCAGGTTCATTCTGAAGGTGACAGCGATGCGACAATGTGGAGGTAACACCATCAGCTGAAGAACATACTCCAATTTGAAGGGGTCCCGTGATGATGACCTGACGGCATATCCACTGTTGTAGTGTGATGATGATCAGGTAAAGCTTGGAGACGTTCGCTACTTTCGTTTAAAGGATCACATCACAGGTTCAGAATAGACTTGGTAAGATATTTTGGTAGCTTTACAACGTGGTTGTGGTATCCCCGGAACCGAACCAGGGACCAGTGTTACAGGTCATTACCTATTGAGCCAAGAGACAGTGGCCTCACCTAACCTTTTCTTTGTTTTCGGAGAAGAAATCTTCGAAGAGTCTTCTGGGGGGAAGTTAGTTAAGTGGAGATTTTTGCACATTAAAACCACCGCGATGGTCACCTTCAACATTTGGGAGAGGTGACCAGATCTCTGTTCGAAGCACAGCCGCGATCTCCCGAACTCTATGCTGGAATAGCGTTACTACCCTCGCGAGTCTTGCCCAGCAGGAGACCATGTCCAGCTAATGTCCTCCTCAAGGTCGTTTACAAGGCGACGAGAACTCCCTAACCAGATCGCCAAAACCTATTTTTTTTTGGTCCAGGGAGGAGGGATCTTCGAAAGATACCCTGCTTCTGATGGGAATTCAGGGTTATATCTTATCTTACTAGAACCCTTTGGTCTACATCAGTGCATTCAGAGTAGCTCCGAGATCCCTTACAGAACGCATCGGTGCCCCTCTTAGTACGTCTGAAGAGGAGCCTAATACCCCTAGGCACCATCGCTGGGCCGTACGCTGTCCCACGCAGGTTCGCTTATCGACCGATAACGACCCCCACCCTCAAGGCCAACGGAACTCCTAGACCCTAACCTAACCAGTCGAACCGATTAAACCGAATTTGTTCACGGAATCCCGAGTATTTTTTTTTTAAATAATCATACCCTAGATGATGCTCCACATCTTCAGCTATATACCAGCAAAAGTACCATCATAATCTGTTCAGCTCATCCCAAGATTACCCAGATCCAACAGTGTGATAACAATATTTATTATCTTGTATATTAATAATCTACTTCGGTATAACATACACATCATCATCATCAGCCGACAGACGCCCACTGCTGGACATAGGCCTCCCCCAAAAATCTCCACATCGATCGGTTCCGAGTTGCCCACCGCTTAGTCATAACATACGGTATCAGGCAGGACAACATAATTTTCTTTAATGGTACCTTTTTAAATTGCCCACTTCTAATTCCCACTACTGGGATTCGGGGTTTCTCTTTTAATATTACAACTATAGACTCTTATTTGCAATATTATTTATTTTTTAGACAGCCTACTCAATTTTCCCACTGTTGGGACGCTAATCTTCTCTAATTATTAAATACATTTTGAATGTAATTTTATGCGAGTATTATTCTTAAAAACCTACATAATGTTCCCACTGCTGGGATTCGGAATTGTTAATGAGAGCCAGAATTATGTTTATTATGATGCATTTTTTAGCATTCCATTTAATATTCCCACTGTTGGGACTCTAGCGTATTAAAATTACAATATGTAATATATTTTTTAATTAGTCTGTTTAATGTTCCTCCCACTGTTGGGACTATGTCCTCTTCTAAGTCAAGGTCCAGTCCACCACTCTCGCCAAGTGTTGGCTGGTGGTTGACTGTCGCTCCTTGTGCACCCTGCTAATCAACAGACGAGGCTCTGGCTCCCGCCAACCCGCATTGGGCCAGCGTGGTGGGACATGGCCCAAAGAAACTAAAGGAAAAGTTGCATCGGATGATGATACCCTGGTTATGATGGTATACACTTCACCACATTGAAATCTTCACACACAGTATTTATTCCGACGAAGTATAATCACCTGTTAATTAGTTGGTGCTAGTCGAGATATTTACTTCTTAAAGCGCCTCTCCAACTAGTGAAGGTGGGCGATCGGCGTGGTGCAGGAGACCGGAATCAGATCTATCGGCTCAACAGTCAGCTCCACCTGCCCACGGAGCCTGCTGCTGGATAACGGCCGAGACCCTGGCGACCGAGCAATGGCGGTACAACCATAAACCCGGTCAGACAACGGGAAACCACTGCGCTATACTCTAGCAATCAGCATGGGATATTCACGCGAACATAAGTGTCGGTTCAGTTAGTAGCTGCAGCTTACTTGAGCGCAGTAATGTTTGCTTACTGCCGCTTGGTGATGTTAAAATGATTATGTGTAATGTAAGAGTCTAGAAGATTCCACAGGCGCGTGCAGCACGGCGCGCTACGGCTTGTGCAATAGTGTACTGCGGTCCGGCGGGTTTTGGATCGGACGCGTGTGAAGGAACGTAGACTTTATGTCGTACGCGTTAAGGGCGATAATTGCGCACGCGCGGTGTTATAACGGCCCGTCGCCCCGCGCCGACAGGTGTAGCCCGTCTCCGCGCGGCTACCTCTTTGGTTTATTGACCTCCGGCACGTAAGTGAATTCGATTCCCGGGCCGCGATTTCTTCGACCACAGTCTGTTCCGCCAAGTTCAGTTTTATATCATCAGCCGGTCGGACCTCCACTGCTGGACCCCCCACGAAGATCTGCACATTTGTACGGGTTCATATGGAAGGATTTGAGCTATTTACTACCATACTAGCCCAATGTGGGTAGGTGGGAACCAGAGCCTGAGTTCACTTGTCTTGGGTTCCGTGAGCTGTTGTGCGGAACCCCTTATACCACAGTTTTATTGGTAATTATTAGTCGCTGCTGCCACTTCGATGCTTGTTATCTTTACCACCACGCCGTGTGGAGTATCCGCAGCGTTCTTCTTCGTCACGGTAGAAGTCGATAAAGAAGACATCAGTACGAAGCGGCAGCAGCTTCCATTGTCACTGATGCTGTTGTAGTACCGCACTGAACAGCTCCTGTATATTCGGGTTACAATGATGCAAATACTCTATCTCACCCTCTCTTTCTCTCATTCATAGTTTGTTCTTTCGTCTCCCTCTCCCTCACTCTCGCTTACTCTGACGGCGATGGGATTGTGTAACAACTCCCCGTTGTGATAAACCTCCACTACCATTCTACCTGCAAGGTCGTATAAGTCGACTAACTAAACAGTTCGAAGAAGCTGCAGTTGCTTTCCTCATAGATGTTACTATGGAGTACAATGAATATTCCCTTTCTCTTTCTCTCTTTATATCACTTTTTTTTCCCTCTTTTTATTTGGGTTTATATATCTCGTGGCAGGGTAAAGTTATGAAACGCCACTCTACGTCACTACTTGGAATTACGGTCTACCTTCAACGTGTAACTAATACATGGAGCGAAGATTGGGAAACGACTATGCCCAGCTGTGGACTTGCTAATGATAATGATAAGTACTTTAAACCGGATTCGGCGTCCCATCCTCTTTAGATCACAGTCCTAACATAACCGTGAAACGAACTTAAATTCAGCGTAGTCTTGTTCACGGTCTGTTGAAGTGTTTACACTGCGCGTCACCTGAAATTGAGGGAGTACGGGGACGGATTTAGAAATCTTGTATTTTATATACTACAGCGCCATCTATTATTGTAGTATTAACTTATGCTGTTTGGGAGCGCGGTCAAGAGCGAGTGGTGTAAAATAAAAAAAATGAGGGTAGTGTTTAATTACACCGCTCATATAATAGGAGACGGGACGGTCAGATATATTTACTGCACCCTCTGATCAGGTGACCGTCTTATGGCGGTGAGGCTCAGTAGCCTTGGTGGTCATCTATGGTGAAGCTAAGAACTGTTGCCCAAGTGACCATAAGAAGCCGGAGGGCGTGCCGTTACAGAGGTGGTGAGGAGGCGGCTCTCTTGAGATGGAACTGCATGATGCATCCGCGCTGGTGGTGTCGCAGAAGTGTGCGAAAGTGTTCCCGTGGTCCCGCCGTAAAGTGACGAGGGTAGAACATGGTGGGGGTTTTAGTCGGTGCAAGTCCTACATAAGCTGTCTTTGCCTTTGCGAGGGTAGGTATGCGACAACGCTGGCGTCTCCGGCTAGTAGGAATAGGAGTAAGGTGATCCCTGCCTGTCGTAGAAGGCGACTAGAAGAGTTCGGATTTGGGGACCTCGAGGGTGGGGGCCCTTATCGCTCGACAAGCGAACCTGCGTAGCCCTCAAAGCCGCGCTAAGAGGGGAGTACCAGTACGATCTGTAAGATACCCCGGAGACTCCGAATGCACTGATGCAGACCAACGAAGGAGTTTTAGTATCTCACATAACCCTGACTCCCCTCCAGAAGCAGGGTATCTTTCGAAGATTACCTCCCCTTAAATATTTACAGCAACTCTGGGACCTCCCGATACATATAGCTATAACCATGTTCGAATACCCTCGATGCTTACTCTCCCGCAGCTAATGCGCGAATGACTTGACAACGGCCGTACGCAAAATATACGTTTATTCAGTGTTGCCAATTTATAATTAAAGGAAGTAGTGTTACCAAAAAAAAAAAATTTTTTTTTTTTTTTTATTAATGTTGACGCTTTTAAATACTTCGTGAAGAATATTAATATATGTCGCTTCGGAATCGAACCCGGCACTATTACTACACGGCGATTAACCACTGCGCCATAGAATACGTGAACCGATTTATTTTTATGTAGTGTAATAAAAGCATCATCGCAAGCTCTCTAACAAACGAACATACATAAACATTAATGCCATTACCAGAGTAATAAACATTTTTACACTGTCGCTACCATATTTTCTAGCAGCAGTGTGCAAACATCACCGTGCATATTGAACGGCGCTATAGCTGGGTGAAATTACTGTGGTAATTAAACTTCGCATCTTATGTATCAAGACATGTATAATTTATTGCAGTGTAAACATTCTAACTAGCATTAATTTTGCCGTATTCCGATTTGATAGTATTGTGATAAGTGTAATTACTGCGGTAACAAGATTATAAATCACACATCTCAATACTAGCAAAATGCAGTACAATGTGAATATCGTATGTTCAATTATCATACGTCTCCAGACATGGACAATATGTTGCAGTGTAAACATCCTAACTATGATCAATTTCCCCGTGTACCGGTTTAAAGGGCGCTGTTGCTAGTGTAATTACTGCGGTAACGAGACAACATCACACCTCTCCAGACATGGACGAGGTGTTGCAATGTAAACATCTTAACTAGTATGAACTTCATCTTGTTCCGATTTCAAGGGTGCTGTAACAAGTGTAATTACTACGGTAACGAGACTTAAAATGTCTCAAGATGAGTACAATGTGGTGCAGTATAAATATCCTAACATTCGCAATTATATTATAAAAAAAATTATTTTTTACTACGGAGGATAAGGGCTTCCGCACATCAACTCGCGGAACCCGGGCCAAGTTCACCAGCTCGCGGTGCAGCCGCTCAACAGACGAGGCTCTGGCTCCCATCAATCCGTATTGGATCAGCGTGGTGGAAAATGACACCCCCCCCCCCCCCCATATGAATCCTTGCCAATCGATGTGGGAATCTTTGAGGGAGGATGTGGATGTCCAGCCGTGGACGTCTACCGGCTGATGGTGATGTCTTGCTATGGTTAAATTAATTCCAAACTATGACTAAAGTAAGAATCTATCAATTCTTCTACTAGTTAATTTCTATTATACATTAACAGCCCACTGCTGGGACACGTGACCATTTGTCCACAACACGTTCAAGGAACCCGCTGTTAGAACATGACGGTTTTTTTTTTTTTTTTTTCATCCCCGGAAACCATTTTGTATTGATGTAGTCTGTCACCGTACTAACCTGGTTCGGAAAGGTTTTCTTTATTCGACGAGCGGTGTGAGCAGCGAGAGGTTCACCTGATGGTAAGTGATACGCGGGCCCGTAGCGTGCGGCGCTGTTGAGATGATATACTCTGCGGCGCGCGCAGCATCTTGTACCCGTCTTTAGATATGATGTTAAGCCTTGTCCCAGTAATTCAATTAGCAGCAGCGCCCTCCCCGAGGCGGGCCCGTTCGGTCCGGGTGCCGGTGGGGGGTGGCGGAGGAACTGCTCGATGTTATCCCGCGACCCTCGTGGATATCTTTAGAAGTGATTAGAATGCCGTGTGAAGCTTTTTAGTCGGTCGGAGTCCGACACTACCCCGTTACCGGCCCTTGTAGTTCCGGGGATTGTGTGACAGTTAGCGTTTTGTTAAACACGCTAAAAAAAAAATAAAAAAAAGTTGTAGCGCCCTTCAAACCGGAACGCGGTAATGTTTGCACACTGCTGTCTGCAGCAGCGGAGAGGTGCCAAGCAGTAATTCAAGATATGGTGTGTCGTAGTAGAGTAGAGTAGGTGATGGTGACGGTGTTTAATGGGCCGGTGTTTCCAGATGTCGGTGGGGCTGCAGCGGCGCGTGCCGGCGCTGGACGAGGCCGGCGGCGGGGTGGGTGTGGGTGTGGGCGTGGGCGTGGGCGCCGGCTGGAAGGGCGGCGGCGAGGCGCCGTTCGGCACGTTCGCCGCGCCGGCGGGCTCGCCCGCGGGGCCCGCGTTCGCCGCGTCGCCGGCGCCTTCGACGCCCGGCCCGGGGCCCGGGTTCGCGGGGCCGCCGTACGCGGGGCCCTTCGGCAGCCCGTCCGCGCGGCCCGGCTCCGGCGGCGGGTTCGCGGGCCCGCAGCAGGGCCACTTCCCCGGGCCGGGGTTCGCGCCGCCCGGCTCCCCGTTCCACCCGCACGCGCCGCATCCGCCGATGCCGCCGCACCCTCACATGATGGCGCCGCTGCCGCCGCCCGTCGACAGGTTTGTCACTTCAAATGCTCATCACAATATTTTTTTTTTTTAAAACTGGACAAACTAACGCTTCACTATGAGCCACCTGATGGTGAACGGCGATGTAGTCCTTGGTGATAAAGCGCACTACTCCCGGAGTATTCTATACGCGCTTCTCTTGAAAATACTCATGTCATAATATGTTTACTAACATATAATAAAAATACTAAACAGGAAACGGAAATTAAAAAAAAATATATATACTATATACAACATTTAACCTTTGATATATATACACGACTTCACAACTCTTGCGAATGCTAGCACACTGGTAGTATCATGTTCGATTCCCATTCAGTTTAGGCTTGCAGGGAAGCAATACCCATACGCCTTGGGAATACTTCTGTTTTCTATTCGATGAGAGCATCACCTGATTTTAAGTGATGCTGCGTATAACGTAGAGCTAATTACGATGTTTACACTGCACCAATTTCATTAATGATACACCGCTATTAAACTAAAAAAAAACCTGCACTCGATTTTAAGTGATACGAGAACATGCGCTAGTTGGAATATTTCCACTGCAATCACATGTTTTTACTTCAGGAAGCGGACATCATTAACAAAACGCTCACCCGATTTTAAGTGAATCTGTCGGTAAGAAGACGTTAGATAGGATGTTTACACTACACGTCTTTATTTTAAAAAGCGAGTAGAACATAACATACACCTGACTTTAAGTGATACTCCCACCGAAAACATAATTCCTAATATATATACACTGCATCGTATACTCGCCGCTTGAGATATGTAGTCTTCTGAACATCTTGAGAGAACATCAGCCAGCCCCAGCGTTGGGAAAATTCAGTGGGCTATTTATTCGATCGCCTTATCAGCTGTTCGGAAACCTCAATCGCACTGCGAGGAGTCTGACCTGATGTTATTCCGTATGGTACACATATGATAATATATAGGATAAATATTTACAACTACCCTCATGGCGTAGCGGTTAACGACTTAACACATAGAAGTTCTCGGTTTGATTCCAGAAGTACAATTGAACTTTTGTATGACGATTTTTTTTTTAATACGACAAATACCCCCCACTCTTACTGTGTCTGTTACTGCTGCTAGTGTACTGCGGTAACTAGACTTGATATATTGTGTCTCACACCGAGTACAATGTGGTGCAGTGTATATCATCCTAACTAGTCTCATCAGATGAATGTACCACTCGTTACATTGCTTAATTAAATAAAAAAAAAATACTGTAATAGACAAAGTACCATTGTTCATGAGCTCTTCTCTATAAATGTATAAAGATATTTTTTTTTTTATTCTACGAAGCGACGAGACGAGCAAAGACGTTCACCTGATAGTAAGTGATACGCCTGCCCATAACGTGGTGGTATTAACGGTATACACTGCACCACATTGCGCTCGTCGCCTGCGACAGTAGATCTCGAGTCTCGTTACCCCAGACACTAGTCACAGCGCCCTTCAAACCGGAGCACGGTAACGTTCACGCAGTGCCGTGTATCGGCTGCGATAGGCGCTGCGGCGGTGCCCACCAACCCGCCATACATTACCACACAATTTGACGTCTACCGACAGACCTCATGAACACCAACCGCCGCGGCCGAAAGCCCGTTACCCGCACCTCACCGCGAATCGTTTTCCGTGACGTCTGAGCTGAAGAGAAAAAAAAAAAAACAACCGTTCCCGCCTCGCCGCCTCGCCGCCTCGCCGCGCCGGTAAAAATCGCAAAATTATCCTCACAGAATAAAATAAGGCGCGCGCGTGTGTATGTGTGCGTGAGACGCGAAGCCCGTCCGTGTGCGGGCGGCCGTAAAGCGCGCGCGTGTGTGCGTGCACAAATAAATGTAGGTGAACGGTACGTATATACTGCGGCGGAGCGGCCGGTACGGTCCGCGCCGACCGTCTCACCTAATTGTTTATTATTATTTCATTTTATTAATTACATCAAACAGGTTATATAGGTTATTGAATTTAATAACAAATATTAAACCTTTATGTCATTTTTCTAGTAAGTTTTTATATTAGTAATTTAAAAAAAAATCATGTTTGTAATTACACGTATTAACACGCGTCGATGTTTATAAAATCACTAACACTAATTCTTAACACTTCGTACACTGCATCGATAACAAAAATATAAATACATATTTTTCTAATTATCATCAGCTCGATAAACGTCCACTGCTGGCCATGGGCGTCCCACAGTGTTTCACAACTATGGGTTTTCCGTATTATTAATTAATTATTTCTCCCGTTATAGTTGATTTGTATTTTAACATATGTTTTTATTATGTAACTGTATACACAAATCAATTTACTATTTAGTTAACTTTGTGTGGGAACATCCGAGTCCCAGTTGTGGAAATATAAATTGAGCTACACAAATAAATATTAGTGTTATGATATACAGTTGCGTTATCCAAATTTAACTTATAAATTATTTAGCTACTTTTAAATACAAAAAGTTTAGTATTGTTTAGTATTGTTTAGTAGTGGCGTGTGCGGACGGTACTCGCCCACCCCGAGTACTGCCTCTATCTACGTATACTGTATGTATTCATCGGTACCGCTGCGGCCGGCATTAGCTGAGCCGCCGCGCCGCCCGCGCCCTACGTGCGCGCGGGCGGCGCGGGCGCGGCGCCGCGTCGTCCCGCGGCTCCGGCCGAGCTGGTCCTCCTATACATAAGTAAAGACTATGTGGAGTGAGACGCCACTCGGTTGCTCGAGTGTCGTCTGCTCCGCGCCCGATCAAAATCATTCCAAATTCGAAATGAATTTTTTGACGTTCTCCATTTTGTTTCTTTTTTTATTTCGTAAACGGCCAGCTCCAGCCCGCGCCGCCCCGCCGCTGGCCGCACTAGCGGCGGAGAAAGAAGGTTTTATTGTTGCGATAATTAGACGTCGCGCGGCGCGGTGTTATGCAACTCGAGTTATTTTTAAGTTTCGTTAAGCAACCAGTTTTTCGTGATCAAGTTATTCAGGTTTACTTGACATCGTTAAGAAGCGCATTGTTTACGTGCAGCGGGGCACGCTCATCCCTCCCTCCGCCAACCCATCCATCAAACCTCCAATAACTCATTTATACTTCAATCTTGTATTTTAATAGTAATATATTTCTATGAAATAACTCAACTGGTGTTGCTAGTGCAATCATTGACACGATGAGGGTTAACACGTCCCGAGGCGCTGTGTCCAGCTCATCATCAGGTGAATGTCCTCGAAAAAAAAACCGAGATAATTTTTTTTCATATACCGATTGAATCTCGCATATATACCGTAGTATATATATTAATGTAGTGCGAGTTTATTAGCGGCGCCATCTTGTGTCGATTGATAAAAAAGGTTCTAATTAAATGAAATGAAAAAAAATTAAACGCTTGTCTATGACATAGCGTTTTTTTTTTTGCTAATCTATATAATTTTAATATTTATTATAGATAAATGTAATTTTTCTCTATGGAGAGGTATTGATGGGATGTTTTTATTTACATGGCAACACCGGCGGCGGATTTTAATAATTGCGGAGTCACCGCGGCGGGACAGACGACGTAACCTATATTTAAGCGTTTAACTGTAACCGGGGGTGGGCAGTAGGTGTAGCGCTGGGGGCCAGCACGTGGCGGAGGGTGGACGCCACCCCTCCGACGGCGCTGCGCTCCTGGTACCGATGGTGAATTTTTAGATATCTATTATTAAAAAAAAAAATTACGTAATATGGTAACATTTAAATCGCGAAGCGTCGACCTCTTATTGATGGTTAGTAACACTGTTAAGGACGTGATCGTCGCTTCAATACACGTGATGTTGAGTGTCATTACTCTGGTAATTTTGTCGACTTCAACACATATTTATTATATAGCAAAAGAATCTAACTTGAGACCATACTATATATATATATATATATACGTCAAGTCTAAAGTTAATTACCTTCGTAGCTTATTGGTTAACTGCCTGTCATACTGAAGTTTCCAGTTCGAATCTAAGTATGAATTATACAGGTGGTAGGTCCCTGTTACCGGACACCATCTACGTACCACCGCAGCGCCTATTGCAGCCGACAGACAGTACTGTGCAGACATTACCGTCTGTATTAAAGGGCGGTGTAACGAGCGATATTACCACGGTAACGAGATTTAATATCGTATGTTTCTATGTACTGTGTCCGAAGTAGCGCCGCTTTATCTCAAATTGAACAGGGATGTGTTTAGTGAAATTACCGCGGTAACGAGATCTAACATTTTTTTTTTTATATATATATGTATTAAGGCGATGAGTACTTTATGATGCAATGTATATCATTGTAACCATTAGCTTGATTATTCCAATTTTAGGGCGCTGTAGCTAGTGAAATTACCACGGTAACGAAACGTAACATATATCAACTAGCGCTAGTTTGTCGTGAGCATATCACTTATTATCACGCTCATCGCCTCGTGGGATAGAGAAACAAAGTAGGCGGTAATGGTCGTAGCGACAGAGACACTACCACCAGTAATAGCTATTGGTCCTTCAAACCGGATCACGGTAATGTCTGCACAGTACTGTGTGCCGGCTGCAATAGGCGCTGCGGTGGTACCTACCTAGACGGTCTGCAGCAACAGAGACACTACCACCAGTAATAGCTATTGGTCCTTCAAACCGGATCACGGTAATGTCTGCACAGTACTGTGTGTCGGCTGCAATAGGCGCTGCGGTGGTACCTACCTAGACGGTCTGCGGCAACAGAGACACTACCACCAGTAATAGCTATTGGTCCTTCAAACCGGATCACGGTAATGTCTGCACAGTACTGTGTGCCGGCTGCAATAGGCGCTGCGGTGGTACCTACCTAGACGGTCTGCAGCAACAGAGACACTACCACCAGTAATAGCTATTGGTCCTTCAAACCGGATCACGGTAATGTCTGCACAGTACTGTGTGTCGGCTGCAATAGGCGCTGCGGTGGTACCTACCTAGACGGTCTGCAGCAACAGAGACACTACCACCAGTAATAGCTATTGGTCCTTCAAACCGGATCACGGTAATGTCTGCACAGTACTGTGTGCCGGCTGCAATAGGCGCTGCGGTGGTACCTACCTAGACGGTCTGCAGCAACAGAGACACTACCACCAGTAATAGCTATTGGTCCTTCAAACCGGATCACGGTAATGTCTGCACAGTACTGTGTGCCGGCTGCAATAGGCGCTGCGGTGGTACCTACCTAGACGGTCTGCAGCAACAGAGACACTACCACCAGTAATAGCTATTGGTCCTTCAAACCGGATCACGGTAATGTCCGCACAGTACTGTGTGCCGGCTGCAATAGGCGCTGCGGTGGTACCTACCTAGACGGTCTGCGGCAACAGAGACACTACCACCAGTAATAGCTATTGGTCCTTCAAACCGGATCACGGTAATGTCCGCACAGTACTGTGTGCCGGCTGCAACAGGCGCTGCGGTGGTACCTACCTAGACGGTCTGCGGCAACAGAGACACTACCACCAGTAATAGCTATTGGTCCTTCAAACCGGATCACGGTAATGTCCGCACAGTACTGTGTGCCGGCTGCAATAGGCGCTGCGGTGGTACCTACCTAGACGGTCTGCGGCAACAGAGACACTACCACCAGTAATAGCTATTGGTCCTTCAAACCGGATCACGGTAATGTCCGCACAGTACTGTGTGTCGGCTGCAACAGGCGCTGCGGTGGTACCTACCTAGACGGTCTGCAGCAACAGAGACACTACCACCAGTAATAGCTATTGGTCCTTCAAACCGGATCACGGTAATGTCTGCACAGTACTGTGTGTCGGCTGCAATAGGCGCTGCGGTGGTACCTACCTAGACGGTCTGCGGCAACAGAGACACTACCACCAGTAATAGCTATTGGTCCTTCAAACCGGATCACGGTAATGTCTGCACAGTACTGTGTGCCGGCTGCAATAGGCGCTGCGGTGGTACCTACCGAGACGGTCTTGCAGCAACAGAGACACTACCACCAGTAATAGCTATTGCGTCCTTCAAACCGGATCACGGTAATGTCTGCACAGTACTGTGTGTCGGCTGCAATAGGCGCTGCGGTGGTACCTACCGAGACGGTCTGCGGCAACAGAGACACTACCACCAGTAATAGCTATTGGTCCTTCAAACCGGATCACGGTAATGTCTGCACAGTACTGTGTG
>JARDVY010000108.1:0-20192 GCA_029030555.1 Ornithoptera alexandrae
AAGAGGAAGTCGGCTTCTCCGCCGCCTTCTTCGTCTTCCCCTTCCCAACCCCTTTCCCTTTACCCGCCAGGGCTTTGGGGACGGGGTTCGCGGTAACCGCGGCGACCGCTTTCGGCGCTGGGCCGGCCTTTTTGGCGGCTGAAGCCGCCGGCTTTGCCGCAGCAGCTAGCGGTGGGCGGACAAGCTTCTCCGGGAGAAGCCTGTCCTCCAGCGATGCCAGGCGGGCCGACACCATGGTCCCAACCTGCATCATAACCGTGCGGCAGATCTCCTCGACCGACAAAGTCGTCGGTTCGAGTCGATCGGCACCGGTGCACCGCTTCTTCTTCGCCGGGCGGGCCGCCTCCTCTCGGAGAGACTCCTCGCCGGCGTTCGAGCGAGAGGGCGCGGGTCGTTCCCGCCGCTCACTCTCTTCAAATTCCGCCCTGAGGTTGGCCAGTTCCTTACGGAAGTCGGCCACCTCGGCGCGCAGGCGGGCATTTTCCGCCTGCAGCTGCCGCGTCTCGTCCGTCACCGTGCGAGACCCGATGGCCGCCACGGCCGCCTTGATGGAGGCCGCTGCTTCCTTCAGATCCCGCACGAGATCGGACTTTAAGTTCTTCGATTTGCTGGCGATCGTCGCGATCAGCTCAGCGTCATCGAAGACCGTCTTCTGCAGCATAGCAGCGGTCTGGTCGTCCGGAGCCATTCTTGGCTCCAGCGCCGGAGACCGTGCGAGCCTCCTCTCCCGGTTTCGGCGGAACTTCGCCGCGGTCGCGGCGAGTTCCTCCTCCGCCTGGAGTTTCAGCTCTTGACGCCTTTCGGCGTCAAACGCGGCCTTAGCCTTGCTAAGGCCGACGTATTTCCCTGTCGTGGGCGGACGTCCGCGGCCACGACGCTCGGTCTTGTCGCCGGGACGCTCGGTCTCGGCGATTTCGGTGGGCAAGTCGTCCTCCTCGGAGGAGGCCGACAAGCCATCCCTGTTGGGACGACGTCGTTTGCGGTCCTGCCAAAAGCGGGAACCGCCTGACGCCACCGTAGCGAGGCTGCAGTCGGAAACCGAGGCAGCCTCGTCGTCACGAGTTGGGGTAACGGGGGCCATGTCGACATCGACTACGCCCTCGTTGTTATGCGGCTCGAAGCACAGCCGCTCCAACACCACCCGCGCTTCGGGAAGCGCAGTCGGTGTCGGCGCGCGCTGCGCGAGCCCGTCATATCCGGTGGATTTGCCTGCGCCCGTATTTGGGCGCGGCACTGTCAAATTAGTGTTGTCGCCCGCGCCCATCACGGGGCGCGGCGTTATCGTCGTTGCAGCTTCGCTGCCTTCTATGCTCGCCTCACACACTCCTCCCTCTCCGAAAACAGTGTTGCCCACCCCAGAGTACGAAGGGCAGACGGCGCCAAGCGCCGTGTGGGATTCCCCAGCCGTAAGACCGGGACCCACCTGGGTAGTTATGTCTTTACCACTGTTATTCATGTTGTTGTGTTGTTTGCTGATCCACAGCTTTGGGCGCTAGCGACCAATACCCTTGGCCATTCATCCCATCGGCACGCCAGACCTTAGGATTGGGGTAATTTGAGAGGTTGTCTTCCTCTTGACTCCGGTCGCAATGACCGCAGTCCCCGCTCCCGCTCGGGGTGTGCTATAAGCGGGCTACGGGTGCGCCCGGCGTGGCCTAAGCCAACAGTAATGTATGCAGTACTATGCAATAGGCGCTGCGGTTGTACCTACCTAAGCGGTCTCCGGAAACAGAGACCCACCAGCAGTAATTGTAACAGCGCCCCTCAAACCGGATCACAGTAATGTATGCAGTACTATGCAATAGGCGCTGCGGTTGTACCTACCTAAGCGGTCTCCGGAAACAGAGACCCACCAGCAGTAATTGTAACAGCGCCCTTCAAACCGGATCACAGTAATGTATGCAGTACTATGCAATAGGCGCTGCGGTTGTACCTACCTAGGCGGTCTCCGGAAACAGACCCACCAGCAGTAATTGTAACAGCGCCCCTCAAACCGGATCACAGTAATGTATGCAGTACTATGCAATAGGCGCTGCGGTTGTACCTACCTAAGCGGTCTCCGGAAATTATATTTTCGATAAATTATAATTATTAAAATTTATCTAATTCAAAATTTCTGTTTATTTGTACTTGTGTAATCATCAATCATAATCGACAGCTTTTTCAGTTCACCCTTCCATCTCAGGGAAGAAGTGACGTATTTTAATTTAGTAATTACAGTCCAGCTTGACATATGCCCAACCGTTCATCGGCTGATGATGATGACGGATCGTAGTCATAGAGTGATAGAAAAAAATATTGTTATCTTTTAAACAATCTTCTAAGTAATGAACATTTTATGTTAATCCCAAAAAGCTCTTTATAAGAGGTGACACTTTAAACCTTCAACTAATTATTTAATTTTCTAATTATATGTACAAACAACGTATAAATTCACAACGCCAAAGAATATTATAACTAACCTACGCGAAGTCTCGCCTCCATACGGCAATTCCCTGGTGTATACTGAATAGTCGTAAATTTATTGGGGGGCCCGTTCTCGGCAGGGGAAAAGTGGGTACAGTTCGCGTTTCGAATTTACACCACCCCATTTTACGGTACACGATTTGTGGAGGTGATTTTTAATAGAAATTTAAAAATTTCTGTTTTATTTAGCATCCCTCTTTATAATCGGAGAATTGTGACGACGACAAGGGGACCTCGCCTCACCTTGAGAAATTAAGTCATCCTTTTTTTCCCTCTAAACCTCAATAAAACAAAATACTCTAAGCTCAACAAGTTTAACGCCGTGTACGTTTAAGTGTAGCTATAACTTGGCAGAAAAATAGTTCTGATTTTATACTACATTGTACTTTTTCCTTTCGATTAAAATTACATAAAAAATATTTAAACAATAATATAGTACTGTTAAGATCTATCTCAACATTATGTAAAAAACATTCATATTGTTCATTTCAGGGAAGGAATTAATCTAGCAATAATAAACATGAAAAAGGATGGTACCATATCACAACTGTGGCAAAAATGGATATCTGTTAACACCAAGGCCGACTGTGAAGTGGTTAAAGATGAGGTAAGCTAATAAAAAGCGTTATCTACAAATTCATTCCTTATCAGCCGATAGACGTCTACAGGACATAGGCCTAACCAAAAGATCTCCTTGTTGGAGTTCATTAATGCTACTTATGTTAAAAATATTAAATTACCTATTTTTTTCAAATCTTTAACACTTAATACTTTTATATATAATAAAATAAATAAGTATCGCCACAATAAGTATTAGTACTGCGTGACTTTATTCTCGTGTTATTTTTTGTACAGGTAAAAAATAGCTTAAAAGATGAGATGAACAAATCTGGACCTAGTACATTCTGGAAGTACAGAACCATAGTTTAGATACGGCAAGCCTTGCGAATGACTTAATATACTTCTAATTAAAATTAAAATTTAAACTTTAAATAATTAGAATGTGAATTTGTTTTTTTTTCTGCTCTACTAATAATCTTAACTTATATATATTCAGCAATTTTGTTTGAAGCTTAATATATGTGGAATGTAATCGTATTTAGACGCAGCTTTAGCGTGGACACATCGCCGTACAAACTAATTAAACCTCTCTCAAACGAATTATGTGATTACCCTTTTCATTAAATCTTCTGTTTACGAGACATGAATATTATTAAATAAATTTGTCGACATTAAGGGCTAAAACTAACTTATAAGAGAATTTAAAGTGCTCCTAACTATCACAGATAACATGGAAATGTGTAGAAGGTTAAGTTGTATAAATTTTCATACCATTTATATAATGTATATCACCATCATCAGCCGTTAGACGTCCACAGCTGGATATAGATCTCTTCCAAAGATCTCCGCAGCCATCAGCCTTGCAATCGACCGCAACGCCTATTTTTCCCGCCAGACAGTAATGTGTAAATGTTACTGTGTTCCGGTTTAAAGGTCGCTGTAGCTAGTGAAATTACTAGAGTAACTATACATAAAATCTTATGTCTCATGTCGACGAGCACAATACAGTGTAAGATATATCATTTTACCTAGCACCATGTTGTTATAGGCACACGTATCACATTTTCTTTACGGAGTGGACGGGGTCCTGCATAACAACTAAAGGGACCCACGCCAACCTCACCTGCTCGTGGCGCATCCTGCTAATCAACAAACGAGGCTTTGGTTCCCACTAATCCACATTGGGCCAGCGTAGTGGGAAATAGCCCAAATCTCCTCCATATGAATCCTTTCGATCGATGTGAGAATCTTTGAGAGAGGCTTATGTCCAGCTATAGATGTCTGTCGACTGATGATGATAATTTTTCTAGTTGTTTTAGATTTGTAAAGTAATTACATTATAGTAGTAATATTAAATGACGTATCATTACAATTAGTTCGATTGAGGAGCGTTGAAATGGTCCATGATTATGAATATAATAAACGTGAGATATTCTTGAGCGATGATTAATTGCTGTATGAAATTTTCTTTGCGGCATGTTTATAGGAACAACGCGTAAGAAGCGGATTAGTTGCCAACTAGGTCGCCGCATCGAGCTTTCAGACGCGTAGAATATTAAAGAGGAAACAAGTTTTAGTTGCAAATGTTTATTTATTGGTTAACTATCACCGACGTTCCAGTGTTTGAATAAAAATAGACCGCGAGCATACTTTACTTAGTTATAAGTATTACAATTTTGGAAAATGAGATCCGCAGAAGAACCAAGGTCATCGACGGAGCCCTACAAGTCGCGAGGATGAAGTGGAAACGGGCGGGGCACATCGCTTGTAGAACAGATGGATGTTGGAGTGTTAAAGAGCTGGAATGGTGACCCCCCATTAGATGGACAGAGAATATAAAAATAATCGCTGGGAGCCACAGGATTCAAAGAGCGTAAGACTGTCCTTTGTGGAACACATTACAAGAGAATCCGTCCAGCAGAGGATGTCCATCGTTTGAAATGATGATTAAAATTTTTGGTTATTTAATTAAGCTCCTAGTGGTAAGCCTTTCAATCATGCTAGATAGGATGATATATTACACCACATTGTGCTGGTCCCCATGCGACATAAAATGTTAAGTTCCGTAACCCCAGCAATTTCACTAGCTATAGAGCCCTTCAAAGTGAAACAGTAATGTATACATACTATTGTTTGTCGGCAGGAATAGGGGTTGCGTTGCACCAACCTAGACGGTTTCCGGCAACTGACTACCAAGACGTACCACCAGTAAAATTATTAGAAATTGATATATAAATTCTTTATTCACTTTTGCACACAGTGTTAGAAAAGTAAAACTACACCTTGGTATAATATAACACTGGCCAGCTCACGCATATACAAGTTTCGTTTTTTTTTGGTTATATCATAATTTAGAATAAGTTACCGCCCACTCAGTTAACGACTACAGACTATTCAACAACCGCTTTGAAGATAAAATAAATCGATGATATAAATCTAACATTTAAGTAAAGTTATATAATATTTTCTAAATATATCAGTTTTTATGACAGGCCTTTTTATTTTAACAAATTGTCATTTTCATAAAAAAAAAGTGTAATTTGTTTATATAATGCAATAAAAAAGTATTCTTAAGAGAATATTCCTCTGTGACGCTTAGCGCGACAAATAAATAAACCACCTAAAGAAATTAATATAAAAAAAAATTATATGATAATGTAAACATACAGTATAATTCTCTATTAACTATCGATAACAGGTTGTATAGGAATAGTAATCGATAATCGAATAATTTCATTAACGATTACAGTTTTACTCGTGGTAGGTCTCTTGCCGGAGACCGTCTATTTAGATACTACCGCAGCGCTTATTTCTACCGCCAAACAGTACTGTGCAAACGTTATTGTTTTCCGGTTTGAAGGTCGCTGTAGCTAGTGTAATTAGGGGCGTAACGAGACTCAACATTTTATATGTCAGGCGACGAGGGGAATGTAGTGTTGTGTATACCATCCTTACTAGCGCCAAATTGTTATGGGCACTTACTACCAGGTGAACGTCCTGCACGAGTCGTTGCTTAATTGAATAAAAATAACCAGTACATCTAGCCTCTACCTAAGTTATGTAGGTGGTAAGATTGTTGAGAAGTTATTTCGCTATTTATCACCTTCATTATCTATCACTATAATAAGTAGCATAGCCGTTAGTCGTACTTATGAACATCAGTGTTTTAAACGAGTGCACTTGAAATAACATTTGAAGTGCACTCGTTTAAAACACTCTGACGGAGAAATATGTTAAATATAATACATTTTTTATATATCTATTTGTTAATAAAAAAGACGTCGATTAGTAGACGTTTAAATCGGAAAACAAACGATAAGAAGTTACCGTTCTAATGAAAGCTCAAAGTAATAGTATGCAATCTCCTCCCCCTTTTATAATATCCTCATGATATTACAGCCGTTAAAATTGGTTGTAATAAATAAATACATTAAGCTAAAATCCATTTGGTTAAATTTATAAGCATTGTTACAATTGTCTACTACGTTTCCATTATGTAAACGGTGGAAATCCGATTAGGCTTTTGTTTGAGTTAAAGCTAAACGTAACAAAAGATAATAATACAGGCTTTTATGGTGCACTAAGCCTTTTCTTATCTTTGTAACTTCGATCCATTAGGAGAATTTCCAAAGTTTATTATTAACGTATTTAATATTTATTTCACATGTACATATTTTGATTCTTTATTATTATTTATTAATTTTCTATGGCCCTAAAAGCAAGGCAAAGGGCGCCCACAGTGACTTCATCGCGTTTGGTCTCAGGCTTCCCTCTTAATTCCATTCCCCGTCTACCCGATCTTCTTCGCTTCGTCTGCTACTGTGCGACGCCAGGTCTGTCCTTGCAGATTGTCTGTTCTTGTAGATTCCAATTAAGCGCCTGCTTGGCAATACGGTTGGAATCTCTTCGTAAAGTATGGCCCATCCACTCCAATTTGCAACGTTTGGTTTGTAAATCGATTGGTGATTCGCGTCAGTGCTCCAAGAGATTTTCATTGGAGATTCTCTCGGGCCAGTGAATACCAAGAATTCGGCGAAGACAACGGTTGACAAAGACCTGGAGCTGGTGCGAAATGATCTTGGTGACCTTCCACGTCTCACAGCCATATAGCAAAATGAATTTAACGTTACACATATGTATATATTGTTTTATTTGTCTTTGATGGTACGTGAGATGTTGAGATAAGATGTTGTCTCGTTGCGTCATCGTACGTCTCCTGACATTTCTTGTTCCATTCCCTCGATGCGGCTTAACTACTGAATCAAACATAAATAATATTTTTTTTATGCAAGGAAACAAAAATACTATTTTGCAGTTTCTGTATATTGTTAGTGTCTTATTTATAATTTTTTATTTTAATTTATCTAAATCAAATATGTGATGCTACTAGAAAAGTGTCATTACATGTCAAATTAAAAATAAATCCGTCCATCCATATAAACAAAATGTGAGCGGAATAGTGGACCGATCGGAATGATGACGTTAGGGGTTTCCAATTTTTTCCATTAGGTTACCGAACCTTAGTATGATTATACCTACCCCTTTGATGTTTTGATTTCTCGGTTTTACATTTAACTTCGTTTCAAATTTCATGAACATAGTTCCTGATGGTACGTTACAGGAAAGGATACACTAATAAATACTTTCCTCGTAAAAAATTCAGGTAAGTGTAAATATTTATGGCAATCGATCCAACTGTTTTGATGATTTGTATTTTCATATAACTTATACCACTTAATTCATTTAAACCTTTATATAGGTATGTTTATATAGTATATATTATATTTGCACAAAAATTATTTTAATCTGTGGTAAATGACATAAGTTTATGTATAAAGAGGTTTAGTTCAACATTATTGATACAAAAGGCAGTGGTGTGGAGCAATTTGTGAGCGTCATTGTACCTTTCGAAAATCGACGAGGGTGTCTACAAGAGAAGAGTGATAGTGCAGTTATTAAGCTACACTAGCTTAAGACCGTAAACCATTCACCAATTACAAATTAAGTAGGATTGTGGTCATACTATTGCTTTATAATACCTGTGTTTCTCACCTAGGCTTTTGAATTTCTAGGAGTGCGATTTCGAATGAAACTCTTTGTTTTTTTTTAAATTAAAATTTCAAAAATTTATTTAATTCTGCAATGATAATTTTCTAGTGATTATGCCTCAAAATTTCATTTATTTAAGTAAACACCGCGTGGTGTATGAAATTTAGCAGATGCACAGCCACTCGTGTCAACAAAATCTTGTAACAACGGTAATGTTCAAAAAAACATCCCGCAGGAAAAGTACTTATGCATGAGAGATTTATAATAATCAGTCTAACGATATTAGAAATTTATCCTCCCCATTTTTGTATGAATAATATTTTAGCAAAATGTTAAAAATTAATTGGAAAAATAAGCTTTTAAGCAACAGGCATCAACACGTAGTGTTACATACTAAAGTTCTTCCTGCACATTATATAGAAGTTTCTAATAGGTCCTTGGATACGGAAAAATCTGTAGTATGGTACCACCAAGTTTGGGCATCCCTATTGAAAAAAATGCATATATGTACATTGTAAAACCTAATAAAAATTTATTATAATAATTTGTATGAAAACTACAAACAAAACATATATTGCTTATGTTCTGTTTGTCTCGTTGTTTATTTGAATATAGAAAAAAAAACACACACACAAATACATGATATAAATTCATATTACCGGTTCGTTATTTTAAGTAAATTTTATAGCACCAGACGTAAGCGATAGCGCCGAAAGCTCGTGTAATCCTCTAAGTTACCTTTCTAGCTGCGGAAAAATCACGCTATCCACCAGTGACGGGAAAGTGGATGTTTCCCTCATTTATATACGACACTAAGCTTCATAATCTTCACCATCATTAAATCCTTTGTCCGTAGCAGAAAAGAATAATTAACGAGCACTATTATCACTCCAGGTCGAGTAATAATATAACGGTACACTTATTTTATGATATGAATGTAAATAAACAAAACAGCTTAAGGTGTGTAAAATAAATGTTTTCTTTCTTCTAAATCAGAATTAAGATTTCTTCGATACTTCGAAGAAAAAAATCAATTGATCATAATACTAATGAATATCGACATATTTTTAATCTCATCATCATCCTTAGCCTATAGACGTCCACTGCTGGACATAGCTTTCCTCTGAAGATCATCACACCAATCAACCCTACGCTCGCATCAAGCGTCTTCCTGCGACTTTCACGCAATCAGCATGACCTGTGTTACAGCTAAGTCATCACCATGACCCAATGCGAGTTGGTGTTAACGAGAGCCTCGTTTGTTAATTAGCAGGGTTTTTTTTTTTTTATTAACGTGTGTAACAAAATGCTAACGGAACGCACACCTCGTACCAATACTGGGCCGGTAGCGGGGTAGTGTCGGACTCCAACCGACTAAAAAGCTTCACACGGTATTCCATCACCTCCGCAAATAAATGCACGAGGGTCGCGGGATAACGCGGCAGTTCTTCCGCAACCCCCGTTCGGTGCCCGGATCGAACGGGCCCGCCTCGAGGAGGATTGTGAAGCATCCCTCCCAACTGACAAAATCCCTACACTACGCGGCGACGCGTCGCCAGATACGCCCCAGGAACCCTTTCCAAGGGGGCCGCCGGACCGACGGCCCTTGTCGGTCGCGACGCCAGGTTCCTCTGCCTAAGGAGGCAAGCGGCGGTCGTGCGCTCGGCTCCGCCCGTTGGCAACGAGCTGTCTGCGCACTACGACCGCCTCCTGCCCCCTCGGCGCCCGCTCTCTGTGACGCTCGACCTCTCGCTTCTGCGACATAACGATATCGCAGAATAGAGATACCGCGTCCCATGACGCCTCGCTTCCGACCATGGTCCGTACCACAGTCGGCAGCGAGAGGTCACTCTCTATCGCCGCTACGAGCGCGGCCCTATCCCCCCCTAATTGCGGGCAATCAGCCAAGGCGTGTGACGATGTGTCCACCGGGTATCCACACTCGTCGCACGCCTCGTCCGTCCTAACACTACAGTGACGCTGGTGCAGATAGCTCCCGAAGCAACCGTGCCCCGTGAGTATCTGCACCAGACGGAAGTTTAGAACTCTGCTGTCTCTGTCCAGCCAGTCCGTGAGGACCGGTCGGACTGCCTCCACGGTGAGGCGGCCGTGCGTCGGGTCTCGGAGTCGCCGCTCCCATCGCCGACGCACGTCCAGGCGCCCCTCTCGACGCCACCTGGCCTCCTCGTCCGGCGACGGACGCTCGCCCCGCTCGAGGGCGCACTTCCGCCGCCAGTACACACGCGCCAGCGACTCCGCCTCGAGATCCCACGGCGGCGTCCCGGCGAGAACGCACACCGCCTCGAAGGAGACGGTACGGTAACCGCGTACGACCCGTATGGCCATGACACGCTGCGTTGATCGCAGCAGAGTCCGGCCGCGGGCCGACAGGTTCTCCGCGCATATGGGCGCTCCGTATAACGCCATAGAGCGCACCACTCCGGTGTAGAGTCGCCGGCATCCGACGCTCGGTCCGCCCAGATTAGGCAGAAGGCGGCTCAGGGACCCAGCCGCTCGAATGAGCTTCGGTCCCAGCTGCCGAAAGTGCTCGTCGAACCTCCACCGGCCGTCGAGGACGAGTCCCAAGTACTTCATGGAAGTACCGACGGCGATGGAAGTCCCACCGACTATCAGCTCCGCTCCCGGCGGAGGCGCGTTCCGAGCGCCGTGGAAGCATAAAGCCTCGCACTTGCTCAGCGCCACCTCCAACCCCAAGCGCCGAATGCGCGCGACGACTTGGGCTACGCCCGCAGTCGCCAACACGCGCGCCTCCCTGAAGGTGCGTCCGCGGGCCGTCACCAGGGTGCCGTCGGCGTAACAAGTCACGTCGACTCCTCCGAGGTTAGCCCCGTGCAGCACTGAGTCGTAACCGACGTTCCACAGGAGCGGTCCGAGGACCGAACCCTGTGGGACGCCGCACGACACGCCGTGCCGACACCACTCGTCTCGCGTCGGGTACCTCACGAACCTGTTCGAGAGGTACGTCCCGATCGTCCGCCTCAGGTAGACCGGGACCCCGAACTGGACCAGCGCAGCGGTGATCGTTTCCCACGGAAGGGTGTTGAACGCGTTGGCGATATCGAGCGACACCGCCAACACCACCTCTCCGCGAGACACCGCGTCGTCCGCTATGGCGCGCACCCGCGCTATAGCGTCGACGGTAGACCTGCTCCTGCGGAATCCGAACTGTGAATCGCTCAGATCCGGTCCAGTCTCCTCCATGTGTCGAACGAGGCGAGCTGCGATAACGCGCTCGAAGAGCTTGCTCACCTCGTCCAACAACACTATGGGCCGATACGACGACGGTGTGTCAACTGGTTTCCCCCCCTTCTTGAGCAGGACCAGTTTCCCCGTCTTCCAAAGGCGCGGAAACCGACCCTGCTTCAAGGACGCCGTGAACAGCGCCCGCGTCCAGGGCTCTAGGGGACCCAAAGCTAGAGCCCACGCGCGGCCGGGTATACCGTCGGGCCCAGGAGCGGTGTCTCTGACACGCATCCTTTTGACGGCCGCCGACAGTTCCCCTTCGCTGACACCCGGGGCGTCGTCCGGTTGGAAGGAGTCTTCTTCCCCCCCCCGCTCGGCCGACGCGGGACTGAGTCGCAGTCGATGGCGACTCCTCGACGTCCCGCCGTGGGAACAGGGTGCAGATCGTCCGATCGAGAAGTTCCGGTCGGAGGCTGCGAGTCAGAGGGGGTCTCCAAAGGCGCAGCTTTTGCCGCACCCTCTTATACGGCTTCCCGAAAGGGTCGCCGTCCAATGACTCGAGCATCTCGACTTCGGAAGCCTTCTTCGCCTCGGCGATCGCGACCACCAGCTCCTTCACGTTGGCCCTGTGCGCCGCATACAGCCGCTCCTCCTCGGCCGTATCGCGCCTCCGTCGACGTCGGCACCTGTGGTACCGTCGCCGGCTCGCCATGCACGCCTTACGAAGGCGCGCTAGGTCCGCCGACCACCAGTACACACCGCGCCTAGGAGGCAGGGAGTGCACTCGCGGCATGCTCGCGTCGCACACGCGCGACACGGCCGCTACCAGTCTCTCCGCTTCGTCCTCTACGGCGACCGCCGCCGCGGACGCCCTAGACGCTCTCCCCTCGCGGATCCAGGCCTCGATCAGGGCCGCCTCCTCGAGGAGGTCGCGGTCGAGACGCATCAACGCCCACCGAGGGCCGTCCCCGACCAAGGGTCGACTAGGATCGCTCGGAGTGCCCGAGGCCGCCGAGACACTGAATCGGACGTACAAATGGTCCGACAGCGTCTCTACGCCCCCGAGCACTTCCCAATCCCCGATGCGGCGGGCCAGGGCGTCTCCAGCGAACGTAACGTCCACTATAGAGCCGCCCCGTTTCCGCACGCACGTGTTCGTCGTCCCCCTGTTGAGCACGACCAACCCGGCCCCGACCGCGAACTCCTCGAGCGCGGCGCCGCGTGCGCTCGTCGCCGGGCACCCCCACGCCTTCGACTTGGCGTTGAGATCTCCGGCGAAGAGAACGCGACCCGATCCGGTCCGGCCGATGAGAGCACCCACCTCGTCGAGCAGCCGCTCGAATTCGGCTAAGCTGCGATTCGGCGAGAAGTATGCTCCCACGACCAGAACGTCCCCGACCCGCCCCGCGACGTAACCCCGACCGCGCTCCACCGACTCAAGGTCGGGGGAGCCGTTCGAGGTCACCGTACCTATGGCCACCGTTCCGTCCACGTCCCCCGCCCAGCTCTCCCACGGTGGGACGTAATACGGCTCGCTGACCACAACGACGTTGATCGACCGCTCCGCCATGCTCTGGTACAGTAAGTCCTGAGCTCTGGCGCAGTGGTTGATGTTCGCCTGGAGGAAGTTGAGGTCCATCGCTATTCGACGGACATCGCAACCCCCTCGCGCACGGAGCCCGCGCTCGTGCTCAGCGCTGGCGGTCGAGTGACCCCGGGGCCCCTACCGCCACGCTTACCGCCTTTCTGCGTCGCCTTAGCGACGCGCGCCTTGCCGCAGGCTATACCGCCGCCTCTATGGTCGGCCGGTTTACCGGCCGCACTGCAGCGGTTGCAGTGCGGCGGGGCGGAGCAATCGGCAGCTTTGTGGCCGTTCTTACCGCAGCGATAACACTCATCGCTGCGGTCCGACTCGGCCTTACAATTTGCTTTCAGGTGCCCCTTTTCGAGGCACCTGAAGCAACGCTGCGGTCGCCTCTCCAGCAGTGTGACCTGCGCAGACACCCAGCCAACCAGGAGTCTGCCGCCGTCCACCACTTTCTGCGCCGCAACCACGGGGCAGCGCAACCACGCCGTCCCGAGGCCGGACGCGCCGACCGAAATGCTGCCCGACCTAACTTGGTCGGCTGGACAGCCACCTGCTCGCGCAATCGCGGCGACTACGTCGGCGCTCGTCACCGAGTCGTCGAGTCCTGAGACCCTCAACTCGGCGCACTTCACCGGCCTGGCGATGCGCACGACCTCCTCGCCCAGAGACTCTCGGAGCCTCCTAGCGAGGTTGTCGGCTTTTTCGCCGTTGCCGGCGCCGGGCACTTGCAATATGCGCGCACCGGTCGCCGCCGTCTTAAAACGTACCCCGGCAATGCCGAGATCGTTTAAATTGACCTGCTCTTTCGCCCGGGCGATGACTTGAGCGTACGTAACGCCCTTCGTCATCGCCTCGGGCGACAGGGTCACCACGACCGCTGCGGACCTCGGGGCCCTCAGCTTTCGCGGGCGACTCTTCTGGTCGCCTTTGCGCTTCGCGCTCTGCCGCTGCTGCTGCTGCTGCGGCTTCGGCTGCGACTGCTGTCGCTGCTTCCGCCGCTGCTGCTGCTGCGTCTGCGGCAGTCGCTGCGCCCTCCTCGGCTTTCTAGCCACGACGTTCCACCCCTCCTCTAGAGGAGGTGGGGCGGGCGCGGGCTTGAAAGCGCCGGTCGACGAAGAGGAAGTCGGCTTCTCCGCCCCCTTCTTCGTCTTCCCCTTCCCAACCCCTTTCCCTTTACCCGCCAGGGCTTTGGGGACGAGGTTCGCGGTAACCGCGGCGACCGCTTTCGGCGCTGGGCCGGCCTTTTTGGCGGTTGAAGCCGCCGGCTTTGCCGCAGCAGCTAGCGGTGGGCGGACAAGCTTCTCCGGGAGAAGCCTGTCCTCCAGCGATGCCAGGCGGGCCGACACCATGGTCCCCACCTGCATCATAACCGTGCGACAAATCTCCTCGACCGACAACGTCGTCGGTTCGAGTCGATCGGCACCGGTGCACCGCTTCTTCTTGGCCGGGCGGGCCGCCTCCTCTCGGAGAGACTCCTCGCCGGCGTTCGAGCGAGAGGGCGCGGGTCGTTCCCGCCGCTCACTCTCATCAAATTCCGCCCTGAGGTTGGCCAGTTCCTTACGGAAGTCGGCCACCTCGGCGCGCAGGCGGGCATTTTCCGCCTGCAGCTGCCGCATCTCGTCCGTCACCGTGCGAGACCCGATAGCCGCCACGGCCGCCTTGATGAAGGCCGCTGCTTCCTTCAGATCCCGCACGAGATCGGACTTTAAGTTCTTCGATTTGCTGGCGATCGTCGCGATCAGCTCAGCGTCATCAAAGACTATCTTCTGCAGCATGGCAGCGGTCTGGTCGTCCGGAGCCATTCTTGGCTCCAGCGCCGGAGACCGTGCGAGCCTCTTCTCCCGGTTTCGGCGGAACTTCGCCGCGGTCGCGGCGAGTTCCTCCTCCGCCTTGAGTTTCAGGATTTGACGCCTTTCGGCGTCAAACGCGGCCTTAGCCTTGCTAAGGCCGACGTATTTCCCTGTCGTGGGCGGACGTCCGCGGCCACGACGCTCGGTATTGTCGCCGGGACGCTCGGTCTCGGCGATCTCGGTGGGCATGTCGTCCTCCTCGGAGGAGGCCGACAAGCCGTCCCTGCTGGGACGACGTCGTTTGCGGTCCTGCCAAAAGCGGGAACCGCATGACGCCACTCTAGCGAGGCTGTAGTCGGAAACCAAGGCAGCCTCGTCGTCGCGAGTTGGGGTAACGGAGTTGGAGTAACGGTCGACATCGACTACGCCTTCGTTGTTATGCGGCTCGAAGCACAGCCGCTCCAACACCACCCGCGCTTCGGGAAGCGCAGTCGGTGTCGGCGCGCGTTGCGCGAGCCCGTCCAGTCCGGTGGTTTGGCCAGCGCCCGTATTTGGGCGCGGCACTGTCACATCCTTGTCAAGGCACGCGCCCGTCACGGGGCGCGGCATTACCTCCGTTGCAGCTTCGCTGCCTTCTCTCTTTTGCTCCTCCACACACCCTCCCTCTCCAAAAACAGTTTTGCCCACCCCAGAGTACGAAGGGCTGACGGCGCCAAGCGCCGTGTGGGATTCCCCAGCCGTAAGGCCGGGACCCACCTGGGGACATATCTTTTTAAAACTGTCTTTCATAGTGTTGTTTGCTGATCCACAGCTTTGGGCGCTAGCGACCAATACCCTTGGCCATTCATCCCATCGGCACGCCAGACCTTAGGATTGGGGTAATTTGAGAGGTTGTCTTCCTCTTGACTCCGGTCGCAATGACCGCAGTCCCCGCTCCCGCTCGGGGTGTGCTATAAGCGGGCTACGGGTGCGCCCGACGTGGCCTAAGCCAACAGCCGCCCTAAGGGCGGACTCGCCGCGCGACTCGACTGCTTGCACGGAAGAGAAAACTGTATCCTCGAGGGAAAATTCAGTTTTCGCTTCCGTGGGCGATGGGTTCGTCACTTCCCGACGCCGTTTGACTGGTTGCACCGGAGAGAAGAACTGTATCCACAAGGGATAAGCCTTCGCTTCAGCGGGCGGTGGGGTCGTCACATCCCTACGCCGGTGGACTGATTGCATTGGAGAGAAAACTGTGTCCTCAAAGGACTCAGTTGTCTCTCCAGTGGGCGGTGGGGTCGTCACATCCCTACGCCGAGTAATTAGCAGGGTGCACCAGGTGCATGTGAGGTTGACTAGATTTCAATGGGTTGTTATACGGGAACCCCTAAATAATTGTAGTATATCAAGCAGTAACAGAAAAAATTTGCATAAGCTTACATTGCTCTTATTTTTAGGCTATTGGTACCTATCACTGGTGTTCAAGAAAGTTGTGGACATTATGATCAAGTGTTCAACCTAATGTGATACTATGAAATATTTACACTATTTGTTTTCTAACACTACGATAATAGGCGGGGTATTGTGAAGTGCTCGAACAGCATTTGGCGTAATGCCCGATTCTTTTCCCAATATATATCAGTTCTTATACAAAATATATGATGTTATCGAAGAGAGCAATAGCAATAGATTTTCTATATTACTCGTATATTTATCAGACGTCACTGAACGTCTTCAGTTCATCGCCTACAATACATTGCGAACGTTTTTTTTTTTTTTCAGGTTTCTTTCTTATCTATTGCAACAATTGTAAATTGCATTGAAACTACATAGCTTCACATTATTATGGATTCTGTTAATTTTGTGTCATTCGATGTAAAAATAAATTTAAGAACCTTTCTCCAGACTGAGAAAAAAATTATTAGAAAATTGATATGTTCTCAGAACTATATCATTTATGTAACATTAGCCTACCTGCACGTGGTCAGCGTGGTGGATAAATAGTCGTGACTCTCTGTTTATGAAGGTCTCGAGTCCCAGTAGTGGGGAAATTAAACAGATTGTTTACAATTCTCGGCTCTCTCTTGTCGATTTGTTCAAAAGGAGTATATGAGTTAATAAATTCAACTTGCTGACATTTGCATCTGTATATATCTGGATTGCATTAATAGTCGCTGATCTCTGTAAGAAGATGGGACTTTAAGAAGGAGAAACTGGAAAAGAAAATGATTTACATCAAATGTTAAGTTAATCTATTTAACTGTTAAGGCTTCAACTTGTCTGAGGTTTTAGGTTTGAAATTGCGATCCCACTATTATCTTTTATAATACTGATTTACAAGAACTTGAATATTATTCAATATTATTAGATTTTTTATGTAACTACTTTGTGGCGCAGTGGCTAAACGCTTCTCTAGTTTCATGAAGGTCTCTGTTTTATTTCCGGGGCAAAAATTATTATTATAACTATTTGTTGGTAGTAAAGTGTTTTGTACCTATCCAATAAGCTACCATACTTATATTGTAAATCAGCGGCCATAATAGTATTGTTGTATTTTTTTATTCAACGTGGCGACGAGACGAGTCTGACCTCACCGGATAGTAAGTGATACGCCTACTCATAAAAACATGGTGCTATTTATGAAGGTATAAACTGCATCACATAGTGCTCATCGCTTTGACAAGTGAGATGTTAAGTCTCGTTACACCTTTAATTTCACTATCAACAATGTCTTTTTTACTGGAATACAGTAATGTTTGCATACTACTTAGATGGTCTCCGGCACCAGAGACCTATTTCTAGCAAATTATTTATTTTTCCACTATTAGCATAATATGACAGCAAGAGTACTCTTCGCGAGTCGGCTTTTATCTCCGCTTTCCTTGCTTTGTGTATTAAAGGAAATGTAAAGTGTTAAATAGAATAGCTTATATCTAGTTTTAATGTTCTTTGCAGTAGTGGTATTTCTTAAATCTATATTTTTAATCTTTTACTGAACCAGGGAATACTTCTTCTCGTTGAAAATAGTCTTTCCATTAAGACCCTGATTTTAAATCTAAGCTCAGGTATTAACTCTCTTTAATAATATTATAAGCTTTTACGTTAAGAAAATTTCCAAAATTAGGTGGTAGGCAAAGCAAAAATTTTCATTTACCTTTAATTTTGGTTCTTTTAATTAACACGATTAAGGTGACCAACCACCTTCGATGGTGAAATGTAAAGTTGATTATGAGCTGATTCGTTAACCAAATTTGCAATGTTGGTTCAAAGAAGGGATAAATTAAAGGTATGAGATAGAATACAGAATGGTAGGGTGTGTTGGATATTGAGTACACACAAGATTCGCCAATGTACAGAAACCTACTATCCAAAAACACCATCTATACTTAAGTCTGATTATATGAAATAATTGTTCCCATAAAATTTTAATAAAATAACTTTTTCAATGGAGTAAGGCTATGAAACATAATTTAGGTTAAATTAATAGATTCTTGAAGTTATTTAAATTAATTCGGTAAGAAATGAACACAACTGTTACTCTTACTACTACTTTTCGACATCAGTAACAAATATAGCATTTGATATATGATTTATATATATTATAATTTGTATAGAAATGGTCAAATTCTTGAAAGGAACAAGTTATAATATAATAGATTAGCACTGCGTGACTCTCATTTCACGAAGCTGGCAAAAATACTTCTACTGGCATCGACTTGTTTTGTATAAAGCAAGGTTTTTTGTCGATGAGAAGCGCGGCAAGAAAAAATATTCAAATTGTTACATGAAAGAATAATTGTTATAACCGTAGGTGTATATAAGCGGTTAGCTGGAGTAGATGGGTGGTGGCTTATGGGCGTCAAATTAAACGCGAATGGATTATCTTCGCTCTGGCGGCCTGTTGATACGGGTCACAGGCGATACTGCGTATCGTAATTCCTCAGCGACGTCATCAATAACGGCTTTTGTACATTAGTAAATATAGGCATTACTATGTTGCTCCAAAAAAACTATTTCATTCGATCGGTTCTAAATTTTTGATTTATAGGCATCTTTATTTATTGTTATTTATAGGGTGTAAGATCTCTCGCACAACAATTCACGGGACCCGAGCCAACATCTCCTGCTCGTGGTGCACCCTGCTAATTAACTAACGAGGCTTTGACTTCCGTCAACCTGCATTGGGCTAGCGTGTAGGGAAATGGCTCAAATCCCCCCATATGAACCCTTACATCGACAGCTCCCAGTGCTCAGCGGTCCCGTGGCTATACTGACTGTAAGTGACGATGTTTGGAGGAGGCTTATGTCCAGTAGTGGACGTTTATCGGCAGATGATAATGAGACTGTTGACAGAGATTATTGGTCTGAATTTTTTTTACTTTCCTATTCCTTTTTCTGTTAGTATAGTAAACACATCTACATATATTATATTCTTTATTTATTTCCTCCGTTTCTCTTATCTGCGTAATTATTGAAAACAATGGCGATTTATTTTCAATTTTTTAATCTAATGGGTTTCTATTCACCACAGCGACATCACAGCATGCAGTTAATATTATGATGGTACTCATTTTCGATAGTTTTGCAAACAGTTTATTTCCACCAGTCTCTTTATTGTGGACAAGTTTATGCTTGTAAAATTCGGACAGAAAATTGATGGAATCGCATTAAAAAAGTTATTACAAAGTTAATAGTCTCAGGTAAAATTATGTTGATGACATTAACATCATTACTCTGCTCTGTATATCTTGAGATAAAATCTACGCACCTCCTCACCCGCAATGTATCAAAGCCGTTGTTATTGTTGTTGTTGTTGTTGTTTTTGTTGTTTTTGTTCTTGTTCTCATTCTTGTTCTTGTTCTTGTTCTTGTTCTTGTTCTTGTTCTTGTTCTTCTTGTTGTTGTTCTTCTTCTTGTTCTTGTTCTTGTTCTTGTTTTTTTCTTCTTTTTCTTCTTGTTCTTGTAGTTGTTGTTCTTCTTCTTCTTCTTCTTCTTCGCTTACAGTTTTGGTTGTAATTATGTTTTAGAGAATAATTGATTTTCGTTTCTTTTTAATATTTACTGTACAGGTCCTCGTGGATTTATTTTTATGTCAATGGAATATTCGACCTCAGTATCACATGGTGTTAGGTAACAATGAGGCTGTAGATGGTAATGTTATTGTGAGGCAGATTTTATATATGACGCTGGTGGGTAAGTTGTGTAGGAAAACTCTACGGCCAATTAAACTTCACTTTATAGGGCTTCGAATAACCGAAGAAGGCACGAAGGACGAAAAAAAAATCACTACTATGTACCACTGCGTTAGTAATCGGTTAATTACTTTGCCAAGAAAGCATTTGAAAATTGTAGAGTGTAGAAATGATTAGGTCGATGATGACGATTGCTTGCATCTTAGTAAATTATACATATAACATTTGTAAAATACTCCAGGACGCTAAGAATCATAACTTAAGCCATCTTATGATTAAACATGTACAAGATGGTGAAAATTTTTATAAGTGGCATCACAGTCCGCTTAATTAAAAGAAACTATTAGTTTAAATTTAAATATTG